>QNTS01003726.1:144601-154695 GCA_003317085.1 Hucho hucho | reverse complement strand
ACATACCACCAAATAACATCTATATACCACTATTACATACCACCAACTAACATCTATATACCACTATTACATACCACCAACTAACATCTATATACCACTATTACATACCACCAACTAACATCTATATACCACTATTACATACCACCAACTAACATCTATATACCACTATTACATACCACCAACTAACATCTATATACCACTATTACATACCACCAACTAACAACTATATACCACTATTACATACCACCAACTAACATCTATATACCACTATTACATACCACCAACTAACATCTATATACCACTATTACATACCACTTATGTATTACTGAATGTGCTGTATACAGTTGAAGACCTATTTTCCTTCTTAAACCTGCGTTCTTATGTTCTTTGCTGAATATGCATTTTGAATGTATAATTCCATGTACCTCAACCTTTGTACAATTAGATCAAAAAGAAGCCCCAGTTGCCGACTAGAAATTCCGAGTTGCTTTGAGGGATAAACGATTATTCACTCGGAGCTCTTTTAATTTGTTTTGCCTTGAAGGCAGTGGAGTCGGACGTCAGAGAATGCGGTTGTTTTGAACGGGGAAAGAATCTTCCTTGACTCCTGATTGGTCAGTGTCAAACCCTTTGACCAAGTGCGTAACCCGGAAGTGTAGTTCCCGTCTGCAGTTTTCACAATGATGAGACTGGTAAGTCGTCAATTGTCGCTTTCTTTCATCATATAATTAAATAAATTGATTAAGTTTGGTTATTCGGTATGGTAAACATGTTACTAAGAAATCACCTCGTAATATTGCATATACCTCTCTTCCAGAGAAGCTAGCTTGCATGCTAATGCTAACATTATCGGTTAGCTCGGATTTGTTTACATGTTAGTCCTATTTAACATTCTGGATATTTTATGACAATAGCCACCTAACAAATCATGAACACTAACAAATCATAGCATTTTCACATCACATGTATGGAGTGATGAATGTTTTCTTTCATATGTTTTCTAGGACGACAACGACGATGACGTCTCCCTGTTTGATGCAGAGGAGGACACAGGCAGAGGAAAGTCAAAGAAGACTAAAATCAAGTGAGTTGGTTCAGCATTGCACTCAGTGGCTCAGCCACAAGACGGTATAATGCAATGGCTCTCAGGTCTGAATAGAAGCGACAGATCAATTCAACCTACTGTATTTGGCGGAGAAAAACGCATGAGAAGTTCATGCTCTTACCATGTTTTCCAGGCATCCATTGGCCTCCTTCTTCCACCTATTCTTCAGAATAAGTGCCATCCTGGTGTACCTGCTCTGTGAGCTCCTCAGCAGTAGCTTCATCGCCTGCATGGTCACCATCATCCTCTTCCTGTCAGCTGACTTCTGGACCGTTAAGGTAGACCCTAAACAGTAGTAGAACATTTAAGAATAATAATATAATACTAATAGATCAGTAACAGCAGTAGAATATCAATAGAACAGCAGTAGAATATCAATAGAACAGCAGTAGAATATCAATAGAACAGCAATAGAATATCAATAGAACAGCAATAGAATATCAATAGAACAGCAATAGAATATCAATAGAACAGCAATAGAATATTAATAGAAGAGCAATAGAATATCAATAGAACAGCAATATAATATTAATAGAACAGCAATAGAAGAGATGTAGAATATCGATGGAACAGCAATAGAAGAGCAATATAATATTGATGGAACATCAATATAATATTGATGGAACATCAATAGAAGAGCAATATAATATTAATGGAACAGCACGAGAACATCAATAGAAGAGCAATATAATATTAATGGAACAGCATGAGAATATCAATAGAACATCAATAGGAGAGCAATAGAATATTGATGGAACAGCAATAGAAGAGCAGTAGAATATCGATGGAACAGCAATATAATATAGATGGAACATCAATAGAATAGCAATAGAACATCAATAGAATATCAATAGAAGAGCGATAGGAGAGCAATAGAACAGCAATAGAAGAGCAGTAGATCATCAATAGAATATCAATAGAACAGCAATAGAATATCAATAGAACAGCAATAGAATAGCAATAGAACAGCAATAGAATATCAATATAACAGCAATAGAACATCAATAGAATAGCAATAGAACAGCAATGGAATATCAATGGAACAGCAATAGAATATCAATAGAACAGCAATATAATATTAATAGAACAGCAATAGAAGAGCAATATAATATTAATGGAACATCAATATAATATTGATGGAACATCAATAGAAGAGCAATAGAACAGCAATAGAATATTAATATAAGAGCAATATAATATTGATGGAACAGCAATAGAAGAGCAATCTAATATTAATGGAACAGCACGAGAACATCAATAGAACAGCAATAGAATATCAATAGAATATCATTTGAACAGCAATAGAACAGCAATAGAACATCAATGGGATATCAATGGGATATCAATAGAACAGCAATAGAATAGCAATAGAAGAGCAAAATAACATCAATAGAATATCAATAGAACATCAATGGAACATCAATAGAATAGCAATAGAAGAGCAATATAATATTAATGGAACAGCACGAGAACATCAATAGAATATCAATAGAATATCAATAATATATCAATAGAATATCAATAGAACATCAATAGAACAGCAATAGGAGAGCAATAGAATATCGATGGAACATCAATATAATATCGATGGAACGTCAATAGAAGAGCAATAGGAGAGCAATAGAACAGCAATAGAAGAGCAATATAATATCGATGGAACATCAATATAATATCGATGGAACGTCAATAGAAGAGCAATAGGAGAGCAATAGAACAGCAATAGAAGAGCAATAGATCATCAATAGAATATCAATAGAAGAGCAATAGAACAGCAATAGAATATTAATAGAAGAGCAATATAACATTGATGGAACAGCAATAGAAGAGCAATATAATATTAATGGAACAGCACGAGAACATCAATAGAACAGCAATAGAATATCAATAGAACAGCAATAGAATATCAATAGAACAGCAATAGAATATCATTTGAACAGCAATAGAATAGCAATAGAACAGCTAATAGAACATCAATGGGATATCAATAGAACAGCAATAGAATAGCAATAGAAGAGCAAAATAACATCAATAGAATATCAATAGAACATCAATAGAAGAGCAATAGCAGAGCAATAGAATATTGATGGAACAGCAATAGAAGAGCAGTAGAATATCGATGGAACAGCAATAGAAGAGCAATATAATATCGATGGAACATCAATATAATATCGATGGAACGTCAATAGGAGAGCAATAGGAGAGCAATAGAACAGCAATAGAAGAGCAATAGATCATCAATAGAATATCAATAGAACAGCAATAGAATATCAATAGAACAGCAATAGAATATCAATATAACAGCAATAGAATAGCAATAGAACATCAATAGAATAGCAATAGAACATCAATAGAATATCAATAGAACAGCAATAGAATATCAATAGAACAGCAATAGAATAGCAATAGAATAGCAATAGAACATCAATAGAATAGCAATAGAACAGCAATAGAAGAGCAATAGATCATCAATAGAATATCAATAGAACATCAATAGAATATCAATAGAACAGCATTAGAATATCAATAGAACTTCAATGGAACATCAATGGAACATCAATAGAATAGCAATAGAACATCAATAGAATATCAATAGAAGAGCAATAGAATATCAATAGGAGAGCAATAGAATATTGATGGAACAGCAATAGAACAACGATAGAACAGCAATAGAATATCAATAGAATATCAATAGAACATCAATAGAACATCAATAGAACAGCAACAGAATATTAATATAATATCAAAATAATATCAATAGAACATCAATAGAACATCAATAGAATATCAATAGAATATCAGTAGAACAAGTGTAAATATTGTCAAACCTCTTTCTCTTTTGCTGTAAGTAAGTAGCCTAATTGTGTATTAACACCACTACTATATTTCAGAATATCACAGGCCGGTTGATGGTGGGCCTGAGGTGGTGGAACCAGGTGGATGACGATGGAAAAAGCCACTGGGTGTTTGAGTCCAGAAAGGTAGATCACACACATCCCAGTCCTTCTGGGCAAGCAGTAACTAACTACCCAACTACACTAACTACTGCCCTCTACTGAAATACCTTATTCTGTAGGGTAAAACCTAGTTCCATAGAACCTGTATCGACTCTGGATTTTGATGTCATAGGGTAAATCCATTTGAATTCAATCACTTTTTTGACAGCATACCTTTTGATTTAAACAACACTTTCCATACATGTTTGCCCATGAAAGAAGTGGTAAGGAAAGTGACTGACTTTTTGGACATGAATGCCAAAACATTCAGGAGATAAAGGTGCTCAGCTGACCCATTTTACATACCCCACCATACCATGATACATCCATGTCTTCATCACTGGAAAAGATAAATGGTTGAGTTTGATATCATGTAAAAACTTACAAACATTGTTATTAAACTATTTTATTATTCATTTTTTTTTTTTTTATTAAAATATTATTTCATTTTTAAACCTTTAACGTCAATTATCTAAAAACGTGTGAACTCAATATTTTTTTCATATTCACATATGTTGTAGTTTAGACCCTTTTTCACATAATCTGAGGTTTTTGTGTTGTGCCTGCCATCGGTTAAGAAACAACATGCTCTTGAATACAGGGTGGGTGTCATTTAAATCATAGATATAGAATTCGTAGAATGGACCTATCCATACAGACAACTGCAATTTAGCTGGTACACCATGAATAGAAATGTTAACTTTAATTACTACCACAAAGATCACCGCCAGTCCACCAACTGTCGAATGAACTAAAATGGTCATATCTATTCTATTATCTATATTTCAATATTTCAATAACTAATTTCATGCCATTTTAAAAGGAGTGTGGAAAGAAATGTTTGCAGTTTTAAATATATCTGTGTGAGTGTGACTAACAAAATCAATGGGGGCCCCCTGGTTGGTAATTCGACCATGATTACTGCAAGTTTAGACAGCTGGCTAGACTAATTTACCAATCTATAAAATGTCAGCTGACATGGTCTAATTGAGTGACTGTCAGTGACTGACATAACAAGAGAGAAACTGCTGATGAACAACCAAAAATCTAAATAGCATATTGTGTATTCTACTTTTCTAACTCTCAACAGTAAGTTGGGACCACGATTGACTCCCAAAAATGTTTTTATCTGCGGGCTTACAAAAACGGTGCCATGCCAGTTGCCACATCCCTGCCTTCGATTATGTATAATATGGTCTAAGATACATCATATTCGAATATGATTTATTTATTTATTTTAAATCCCAGATATTATTAAATAGCTTGACAACCCTGTTTGTAAGCTTTTACATGATATCAATCTCAACTGTTTATCTTTTCCAGTGATGAAAACATGAATGTGTCATTGTATGGTGGGGTATGTAAAATGGGTCAGCTAAGAACCTTTTATCTCGTGAATGTTTTGGCATTCAGGTCCAAAAAAGTCACTTTCTGAGCACTTCTATAATGGGCAAATACGTATGGAAATCAAAAGAGGTGCCTTTTAAAAGTGATTGAATTCAAATTGATTTACTCCATAACAAAGCCTATTAGTTGGTAGTATCTGACTCCACCTACTGTATACAATCTAGGGGTTTACATTATTTTAGATGTACTTTGTACTTTAGTTTATTTGGTAAATATTTTCTTAACTCTTCTTGAACTGCACTGTTGGTTAAGGGCTTGTAAGTAAGCATTTCACGGTAAAGTCTACACTTGTTGTCTTCGACGCATGTGACAAATAAAGTTTGATTTGATTCGAAGCATTATACCCCTCAATTATAGAATTGACCCAAAACTTTATATTGCTATATACTAACTTGGTCAACAAGCTAGTAGGCATTTCACAGATGTGAGAATAACCTATTCTTCCTCAGGGGAATTCAAAGCAGCTGGTGTCAGACTCCGAGTCGAGGATCTTCTGGCTGGGCCTAGTCTTGTGTCCTGTCATCTGGGTCTTCTTTGTCTTCAGCACCCTCTTCTCCTTCAAGATTAAGTGGCTGGTTAGTTTTAATACAAATACTGTATATACCACTTAGCAGACACTTCTACCCAAAGTGGCTTACAGTACAGTGAGCGCATGATTGATTTTTTGGTCTACGGGATCACTATGGGCATTGAACCCACGAATTTGGTATTGCCAGCGCCATACTCTCTCACAATGAGGTTGACCAAATGAGGTTGACCAGTGTGAAAAGTAGTGTGTAAGTCCCTGTTGTCAACGTCTCCCTCTCTTCCACCCAGGCCGTGGTGATCATGGGCGTGGTGCTACAGGGGGCTAACCTGTATGGCTATGTTCGCTGTAAAGTGGGCAGTAGGACGAACTTGAAGAACATGGCTACTAACTATTTCGGACGGCAGTTTCTTAAACAGGTAACTTTTCTAATGCCTAGTCTCAGAATTTCATTTAATTTCAGAAGTGTGCCCTTGAAAGCGCCCTGACACACTTCAGGAGAATCGGGATGCAACGTAGATAGGCCTTCCCAAAAATGGACAAGAATTGTTTGCGTTTACAGGATCAGGATGTTGTATCTAATGTGTTTTCTCTCTGACAGGCAATGACTAAACAAGAGGAATCCTAAAGAAGGACTACTCTGAGATTTGAACATAAGTTTGCATTATTCTGAATGCCATTGTATATCTGGAGTTTTACTAGCAACTAATACTTAATAGAAATATTTTGGGACATTGCTTACCTTTGATGAGTTTTCCTATTTTGATACCATTTCAAGAGAGAAATGGCATAGTTTGTAGATAAGTAAGTTTTTCCACTGTAGCTATACTGACTCAAAGCAAATCCCTTATCTGTTTTGTTGTTTTGCATATTATCCCTAGACTTTATACAATACAATGAAATGTTGTTTCTGACTTGTATTATACAAACATGTTGCCTGTATAATATTGATGGTTGTAAATATAGAACATCAAGGTCATGTGTTCATGTTTTTGTGCAAATACATTTATAACATTTCAAAATGACCTGTGTGTCTGAGTTATTTTGGATTTACTGCATGAGGTGCATTCTACACTACTAAACATTTTGGAATCTGATATCTTTAATTTTACTTAGATGTTTGGGGTCAAGGACTAAGGCCCCTGAGTGGCGCAGCGCTCTAAGGCATTGAATCTCAGTGCAAGAAGCGTCACTACAGACCCTGGTTCGATCCCGGGCTGTATTACAACTGGCCGTGATCAGGCCCATAGGGCGGTGCAGAATTGGCCCAGCGTCGTCTGAGTTAAGGGAGGGTTTGGCCGGGGTAGGCCGTCATTGTAAAATAAAAATGTGTTCTTAATAACTGAGTAGCCTAGTAAAATAAAGGTTAAATAAATAAATAAAAAACACACAGGAACATCAACCCCCTCTGATTTGTAGTTTTACTTATGGGAACTTTATGGGAAGGTATTTTATTAGATAAAATGATGTGGTGTAGTTAAATCAGTATTTTGTAAGTAACTCATGAGCCTGCTTAACATCAGTTATGCATGTTGGTCGTAAGTTAGGTCCATTACTCCACAAATGTTAGTGACACCTTGTGGTACATTATTGCAAGATTTTCTGCCACAACAAAGATGGCCGCTGTCCATGACCGATGTGAAGAAGACGTATAGGGAAGCGATCTCGTGTTGATTTTCCTGCCCCAGCCAATGATCATTCTGGGTGTCATTATCATTTTTTGAATAGCTTTTGCTAAATATGTTTTCCATATTTTTAGCCTTTATTCTTTATCCACGTTTGACACGAACACTCAGGATGATCCCGACCGAGGATGCGTCCACGAGGGAGATAGAGGACAAACTAAAGCAGGTCGGGTTCAGGTAATCAGAAGGGTAACTTCGCTAGCTTTGACTGTTGAATTTGTCTTATTTTCTACCGTTTGTATGCATGTTATGTGTAACTTATCCACATGATGAGTGCACAGTAAATGTTCCCTTACAAAAAAAGATTGCAGTTTTGAAACTGCAGTACAAGTACAGTAACTCAAATCTGACCATAATTCTATACTCCTGATTCCTGCTTACAAGCAAAAATTTAAGCAGGAAGCACCAGTGACTAGATCAATAAAAAAGTGGTCAGATGAAGCAGATACTAAGCTACAGGACTGTTTTGCTAGCACAGACTGGAATATGTTCCGGGATTCCTACAATGCCATTGAGGAGTACACCACATCTGTCATTGGCCTTATCAATAAGGGCATCGATGACGTCGTCCCCACAGTGACCGTACGTACGTACATACCCCAACCAGAAACCACGGATTACAGGCAGCATCCGCACTGAGCTAAAAGCTAGAGCTGCCACTTTCAAGGAGCGGGACTCTAACCCGGAAGCTTATAAGAAATTCCGCTATGCCCTCCGACGAACCAACAAACAGGCAAAGCATCAATACAGGACTAAGATCGAGTCGTACTAAACCAGCTCTGACGATCGTTGGATGTGGCAGGGCCTGCAAACCATTACAGTCTACAAAGGGAAGCACAGCCGAGAGCTGCCCAGTGAAACGAGCCTACCAGACGAGCTAAACTACTTCTATGCTCACTTTGAGGCAAATAACATTGAAACATGCATGAGAGCACCAGCTGTACTGGAAGACTGTGTGATCACGCTCTTCGCAGCCGATGTGAGTAAGACCTTTAGACAGGCCAACATTCACAAGGCCAAAGGGCCAGACAGATTACCAGGACGTGTACTGAAAGCATACGCTGACCAACTAGCAAGTGTCTTCACTGACATTTTTAATCTCTCCCTGTCCGAGTCTGTAATACCAACAAGTTTTAAGCAGACCACCACAGTGCCTGTGTCCAAGAACACTAAGCTAACCTGCCTAAATGACTACCGACTCATAGCACTCACATCTGTAGCCATGAAGTGCTTTGAAAGGCTGGTCATGGCTCACATCAACACCATCATCCCAGAAACCCTAGACCCACTCCAATTTTAATACTGCCCCAACAGATCCACAGATGATGCAGTCTCTATTGCACTCCACACTGTCCTTTCCCACCTGGACAAAAGGAACACCTATGTGAGAATGCTATTTATTGACTACAGCTCAGCATTCAACACCATAGTGCCCTCAAAGCTCATCAATAAGCTAAGGACCCTGGGACTAAACACCTCCCTCTGCAACTGGATCCTGCACTTCCTGACGGGCCGCCCCCAGGTGGTGAGGGTAGGTAACAACACATCCGCCACGCTGATCCTCAACACAGGGGCCCCTCAGGGGTGCGTCCTCAGCCCCTTCCTGTACTCCCTGTTCACTCATGACTGCATGGCCAGGCACGACTCCAACACCATCATTAAGTTTGCTGATGACACAACAGTGGTAGGCCTGATCACCGACAACGATGAGACAGCCTATAGGGAGGAGGTCAGAGACCTGGCCGTGTGGTGCCAGGATGACAACCTCTCCATCAACGTGATCAAGACAAAGGAGATGATTGTGGACTACAGTAAAAGGAGGACCGAGCACTCCACCATTCTCATCGATTGGGCTGCAGTGGAGCAGGTTGAGAGTTCCTTGGTGTCCACATCACCAACAAACTAACATGGTCCAAGCACACCAAGACAGTCGGCACGACAAAACCATTTCCCCCTCAGGAGACTGAAAAGATTTGACATGGGTCCTCAGATCCTCAAAAGGTTTTACAGCTGCACCATCGAGAGCATCCTGACTGGTTGCATCACTGCCTGGTATGGCAACTGCTCGGCCTCTGACCGCAAGGCACTACAGAGGGTAGTGCGTACGGCCTAGTACATCACCAGGGCCAAGCTTCCTGCCATCCAGGACCTCTATATCAGGTGGTGTCAGAGGAAGGCCCTAAAAATTGTCAAAGACTCCAGCCACCCTAGTCATAGACTGTTCTCTCTGCTACTGCACGGCAAGCGGTACTGGAGCGCCATGTCTAGGTCCAAGAGGCTTCTAAACAGCTTCTAACCCCAAGCCATAAGACTCCTGAACAGCTGATCAAATGGCAACCCAGACTATTTGCATTGAACCCCCCCCCCCCCCCCCCCCC
>QNTS01003726.1:101989-112170 GCA_003317085.1 Hucho hucho | reverse complement strand
GGGCTTCTGTTGATGTTGTTGTTAGGCTTTATTTCTAGCCATGCCAGATCTTGTGGTTTTCGCCTTATGAAAGTCTGCAGCACAGCCTTCCCACTGGGCACAGACATAAATTCTACACTGGTTCAACGTAATTTCATTGAAATTACAGTACGTGGAAACTACGTTGATTCAACCAGTGTGTGCCCAGTGGGTTTCCGTACCAGGCCGAGCAGGCTCAGCCAATAGGTTTCCACCGCATAACAACAATGTTTCAATTTGTCTAATCGGGGGTATTTAGGCTAAGTAAACTATTACTCTTCAGATTTCATCTGCAGCCCCATGGCCCAGTCATACAGGCCTCTTATTCAAACCATTTGTGTGCGGTCTGGATGGAGGGGTGGAGGGTTGCGGGGGGGGACGGAAGGGGGGGGGGGCAGGCAGTGGAGAGTGGGGGGATTGGATAGCCCTGGGAGAAAGTCTGGGACGCTGAGAGTGAGAGGTATTGGCAGGGAGAACTAAACCACAGTGTGCGTGATTGTGGTTCTCCTTCAGTCCCTCTACTCCTTTGCCTTATCTTCCTCCCAGCTCCCCGAAGCACCTGCACGCACACAGCCACTTAATCCCCTGACCTTTGGCCCATGGCCTTGTCAGTGGAGACACACCTCGGTAGTGTTTATTTGACATGATTTATTTAATCCGTGCTCTCAGTGCATAAAACTGAATTATCCAGAATGCACAGTTACATTGAATGCAGTGTTCATTAGGGCAAACAGTAGAAAATGAAAATGAGCGTTTTTAATTTCAGTCCTTTTTATTCCATTTGTTCCACAACCCTCATCTGGTCATCTGAGCTGAGAGTGACAGATTAGATAGACAGATAGATCAATCCATCGATCGATACAGTACACACAGTAGCAAGTGCTGAACCTTTGATTTGAGTGAACTTTTGATTGAGTGACACGATATGCAATGGTGTGCAAAACAGCCGCTACATTAACCCACACTATCTTTTATTGGTGAGGTCATGGCACTCTCTGCTTACCTACCCTAGTCTGTCTCCTCCATCCCCTTGCCTTTCTCCCCACATCGATTTAGGATCAAAACTAGTCTCATAAAAAAGTCTTGAGAAGGACGCAAAAGCCAAAAGCCTGATCCAGCCAGCAAGTTTTTAATGGTACAGGTTTATAATGAAACACTCCTTGAGACGTTCTCCCAAAGCGCTGACGTTATCCACTGGACACGCGCATATTAAAAGTGCACACTATTTATAAAGTGTGTGACTATCAGAGAGAAGGGAGGCGGGGAGGCGAAGCCGGCTGGGAGGATGTAGAGAGAGTTGTGTGAAACCATTGCAAAAAATATATAAATAAAAATTAATTTTCACATTTTAGTGGATGAGTACTAGACTTTACTCTGTTGTTGTAAAGAGCAGATGTTTTGAGGTCATTGCTTAATTTCAATCACCCTCTCTCGGCTGGTGTTTGTGGGCTGTAGTCATACTTAATGAGAGAGTCATGATGTGTTGTTGGTGGGTTGTGGTCTAGAGAAAGTGCCATGGCCATTCATACAGTGCTTTGACCTCCGTCAACACAATACGAACCGACATCGGTGATTAAATAATGCATCCTGTTTCTGCTCGGAGATATTACGTCCACACACACTTATGCCACATTATTCAATAAACTATAACATATTAAGCAATCCACACCTCTTCAAAATGGATGTGAGCTTAAGGTTTGAGTCAATGACTGTGATAAACCCCCTAAAAGCCGAAATCACACGGAGAGACGCCCGTCAACGGTGTTAAATTTGCATGCTAGAGTAGCCAACATCAATTCACATGCACTGCGTAGCGTATGCCAATATAATTGTCATGAAAATTCATAATAAACAGTTGTATTAGTGACCCGTTTCAGTCACTACTTCACAGGAGAGCCATTTCAACATGAACATAGATTTTTTTAAATCAAAATGCCTTTTTTGGGGGGCAGAAATGCCTTCTGGAAATTGTAAACTTTCATGTGCCTTAATAACGTGTATACCATCTGTAAATACAAATACAATTGTTAAATTACAAGCCTAGTTGGTTTAACCAAGGAAAAAGTCAGGAACCTTCCCGCTAGCCATGATTGGCTGAGATAATGGATGGGCTGGACATGCCTAGAGATAAGTTTAGATTGGACTGCCATGAAGCATGCTTCTGTTTATAACTTGAGCTGCTCAGTATGTGTAGGTAATCCTTTCGAACACAGGTTTTTCTTTAAAGATATCATGAAGAAATGCACCGAAGAAGTTGACCGAGTTTTGAAATCAGTAAGAGTATGATAGCTAAAGAGATAGAGAAATGCTGGCGTTTGATCGCAAAAAATTGCGGAAGGAGTCGAAAAGAGATTACACAAAAGAAAGGCAACCATGGCATCCATGACAGAGAGGAAGAAGCGTTTATCCATGTATACGGGTAAGAGAGTCTAGCTAGATACATTTTCAGACATAATATGTTTCTAATTTTGTCAGAAGTCGTTTTTATTGCAAGTTAAAGCGTACTGTTAACTAGCTAGCTAACGTTAGGTGGCTGGCTCGCTAGCTAACGTTATGTGTATGATCTGTGTAGTAATTTTATTTGTATCTCAGAAAGCGATTTGGATTTCTAGTTATAGCCTAACGTTAGCTAGCTAGTTAACATTGAATCTAGTTGGTTAACTTTAGTTACCTACAGGTTCATGCATGGTCGTAACATTATGAGTTGGGATTATGGTTCATTGTTTAGCTAGCTAGCTACATAAAATACTCCACTAAACAAAAGACTCCACTATGCAAGGAACCATTTCACTGTACCGTTTACACCATCTGCATCCTGTGCATGTGACAAATAAGTATTGATTTTATTTGATAGAACAACATGACCAGCATCAAAGTCTAATTAGAATATAATGATAGGCCAACGTGTCCAAGTTCAAAAAATTCTCTGGTTGCTTTTATTTTGTCACTCACAACCGTAAGATATGTTCTGTAATTAGCTCGCCATTAACTTGTAAATAATGATCTTGTTGTGAGTTGATTTTTCTGTAATAACGAATAAAAAATGTAAACATTGTCAGCTGTGATATGGTTATTATTTGAACTGGCTAGCCAGCTAATTTAACGTTAGCTAGCTAGCTAACAAGCTAGAAATGAACCAAAAACATTGTTTGGAAAGTTGCTTTTAGTGGCCTGGTTTGCTAGATCGACATATCCTGAATACATTTTTAAACGGATGGGTTTGTTGATGTTACATCAGTTATGATATTTTGGACCACTGATGTCATGCAGCCTGTTAGTTTTTTGTGTTCATAATGACAACTACAAGTTTGATGTAGGACGACAATGATGTCATGATGTTCATGATGTCACTGTGACAACTGTCTACAGATATGTCGATTGACATAGTACAAACCAGCCTTTATTCTTGAAATCTTTGGTTGTTTAGTACACTACCATACTCACTCTGTTTAATACATGGCCTCACATGTGATTCCTTAAAGAGATGGGTGGGGCTAAGGCTTAAGAATGTGTGAACGATGCTGAATGGGCGTAGACAAAGAAGAGCTCTCCATGAAAAATGACATGAAAGCGCACATTTGTAAATCCCAAACTCTAAAAGTAATTGGAAAGGTAGATACAAATGATTTGTGACATTGTGGTTACAATAAAGAATGTAAACAAGATGTAAACAAGATGCTGTGTTTTTATTTACAGTAGTGATGGACAGCTGGTGGCATTTTGAAAAACAGGTTTTCAAACATTTGTAGCCCGATTAGCAGGACAATAGACTCTTTATAGCCTGGCTACTGTAGGTGTGAACATCCCCCTACCTGTAAAAAATGACATTGCGACCAAAGAGAACAGATGAAATGGACATCGTTTTCATCAGCTTCTTTCTATGGTGCTACCCGTTCCAGGGTTAGGACCGTAACCCTTTTTTTCTTTAAAAATCAATGTGTAGGCATACTGTGTAATAAAATCGATAATGAAATAAAGGTTAAATAAAAATAAAAAAATTAAGAATTATTGTGTACTAAAAACATGAATGTGTTTTGCCGACAACCATCCGTGGAGATCAGTGGACATAGGGCTGGACAACGGGCCGGATCCGAAAAAACGCATGGTTGCCAAGAAAACGGTTAGTTTTGCTAGATTCTTAAAATGTGTACGCAGCATTTGTGTGTTGGAGTCACTTTTAATTCTTAAATTGATCTACAGTTTCTATCATAGGCCACTGTAATCAATGGGGGCTCAGGGCGGTACCATTCTGCTCATCTGATGAAGGTGCACATGGATCAGATTTAAACTTTGAAGACCGAGATCAAGTCATTGAAAAGAGAAAAGGGCAGAGAGACGGGCGACAGCTGATGCATTGGTCCAGAGCCAGACGGCATTGGCGGAGAGTCAGGCGGTATTGGCAGAGAGTCAGGTGACATTGGCAGAGAGTCAGGCGGTATTGGTGGAGAGTCAGGCGGTGATGGCGGAGAGTCAGGCGGTGATGGCAGAGAGTCAGGCGGCATTGGCAGAGAGTCAGGCGGTATTGGTGGAGAGTCAGGCGGTGATGGCGGAGAGTCAGGCGGCATTGGCGGAGAGTCAGGCGGTATTGGTGGAGAGTCAGGCGGTATTGGTGGAGAGTCAGGCGGTATTGGCGGAGAGTCAGGCGGTGATGGCGGAGAGTCAGGCGGTGATGGCGGAGAGTCAGGCGGAGAATGACGAGTTGAAGAGGGCGAGGAACGAGATGGAGTCACAATCCATGCCAGGCATACCTGTGAGCTCTGGAACTCCACCTCCGACAGGCAGAGTCAACATACCTGGCGGGTTCGTCAGGTCGTCGGTTCACCCTGACATTTCTATTCCTCTTCTGACAACAGAACTTGACCAACTGCTCACCAGGCACAGCAAGGGCCGTCCGGACCGTTATGCTGTTCTGCTATAGCCCAATAAACAAATGCAGGTGGCTTACATCTTAAAAAATATTTAAATGCTTTATTATCAAAATGTAAAAGCATATACTGTACTGTATTTCTTCATCAGCATCATTATGCTTTTTTTAATCAAATAATGATAAAAGTTCTCTTTCAAAATGATTTAGTTATGGATCAATAACGAATTACTATGGGAATAAATATCACTGAATTACAGAAGTATTGGAACAAAGTTGTCTAATGAAGGTAAGCAAATTGTTGCTTACTGGAAAATACTCTTTCAAACACACATGGTGACATTGTGCAGCACCATTATGGTTATTAGCAGGGCTATATTTTGGCCTATACGGGCAGCACACAATTGGCCCAGAGTTTCTCTCCCTCTAAAAAAAGAAATATATGTTTTGGCCTTTACAAATATTATTTTGGCCTTTATTCAGATTACAATCACTCACTTTAGTTTTTTTAAAAACAAAATATCATTATATATTATGAAGTTGATGGCACAGTCATATAGCCCAGGCACCTACATAAAGCTGAGTGACTCACTCATTCATGGCTTTGGATCAAAATAAATAAGTACCAACATTCTTTCTGATAGTCTTTAATAAAGAAATGTTTTAGTTATCCTGACCTGGACAGTATTATAATAGCCCATTATGGGCTATTAGCAGGACAATATACCTTTACCAACACCTCTCTGTATTTTGATACTTTGTGGATGGGGGCTCCGGAGTGGATGGGGCGCTCCGGAGTAGATGGGGGCTCCCACAGTGGATGGGGGCTCCAGAGTGGATGGGGGCTCCCACAGAGGATGGGACCTCCGGAGTGGATGGCGGCTCCCACAGTGGATGGGGGCTCCAGAGTGGATGGGGCTCCCACAGTGGATGGGGCCTCTGGAGTGGATGGGGGCTCCCACAGTGGATGGGGGCTCCAGAGTGGATAGGGGCTCCCACAGTGCAAAATGCGTTGCTACAGATGTAGCTTCGATACCCGTGCCGGCCGCCACCGGGAGACCAATGAGGCGTTTTTTTGGTTTTAATTTAAAATCCTCCAATCCTCTATATGTAGTTATTGGCAGAGTCACGTCATATTTTTTGATATACTGTAGGTCTACTGTAGGTTACATGAGTCTCACTAGTGTTGAGTAATGTGATGTTAAAAGTGGTGTAGGTATTACTTATTTAAAAAGCATATTGAAGTTTAAAGCAACAGGATTTGAAGCAAAAGCCTACAACTATTTTAGCCCCATTTTGCGCTGCTCTGAGACAAGCATGGGGACTGGTCTTGATAAATCAATGAGATTTTTATTTTCACTGAATCTCCATTTGGATATTGGTTAAACTACAATTATACAATTAGGGTGTAGAAATGTTATGCTCTTAGTGTAACCTTTATTTAACTAGGCAAGTCAGTTAAGAACAAATTCTTATTTCCTGTCACGACTTCCGCCGAAGTCTGTCCCTCTCCTTGTTCGGGCGACGTTCGGCGGTCGACGTCACCGGTCTTCTAGCCATCGCCGATCTACTTTTCATGTTCCATTTGTTTTGTCTTGTTTTACACACCTGGTTTAAATTCCCCAATTATATGTTAATTATTTAACCCTCTGTTTTCCCCATGTTTGTTGTGCGTGATTGTTTTGTGTTTTTTGGTCCGTATTGTGGGCTTGGTTATTTCTTATTGTAATGAGTATGTGTTCTGAGTAAAATTACTTGTGGTACTCATCTCTGCTGTCCTGCGCCTGACTCCTCTGCACCAGCTACACACAGACCTTTCACATTTACAAGGACAGTCTACTCTTTCCTCCTCATCGGGGAATTGAACCTCGGTCTCCCGCGTGCCCTCACGACACGGGATTCTTTAGCTAAATAGCCCAGGATTGTAGCCTACTCCCGACCGTCACGTTGTACAGCGCCATATTTTCCATTCCATCCTAATGGAAACCCAGAGGGTTTTCGTTTTTCTTGGAATAGAAACACCATAATATTAATACAATTAATTAAGCAACATTTCTTAAAATCAGTCCCATATACTATGTTCTTACAACAAAAGGTTTTATATTCTCGAGTACAGCCTCTATTGAAGGCTATCAAATTCTTAACAAAAGATGCCCTCTGGTGGTCAAACTAGCACTAACTAGCATTAATGGTACCAGTGGTTGGCTTAAATAATGTGCCATAGAATTCTGCGGCACCATGCAAGCTGTGCTGCAGTACGCTGCAACTTTAAAAGGACGAACCACTGTAGCAAGCTGTCATTGGTCAAAACATACAGACTCAGTGGATGCTAAAATGGGAAGAGGTCTGTTCTTGATAAGGCATTGCTAGGCATTCTTAAAGACATCTATGTCAACCAGGGAGGTCCTACAGGCCCTAGTTTTGTTGCACCTGGACTACTGTCCAGTTGTGTGGTCATTTGCAGCAAAGAAGGACATAGGAAAATTGAAGTTGGTTCAGAACAGAGCAGTATGTATTGTACATAAATATATATAGAGGGAAATGCCAAGAGCGTGCAAAGCTGTCATCAAGGCAAAGGGGGGCTACTTTGAAGAATCTCAAATATAACATATTTTGATTTGTTTAACACTTTTTTGGTTACTACATGATTCCATATGTGTTATTTCATAGTTTTGATGTCTTCACTATTATTCTACAATGTAGAAAATAGTACAAATAAAGAAAAACCCTTGAATGAGTAGGTGTGTCCAAACCTTTGACCGGTAGTGTGTATTATGTATTGTATGTATTCTATTTGTTGTTTTGTTTTATTTTTGCACCACAGGAAGACTAACTGCTGCTAATTGGGGACCCTAATAAAATACTAAATACTAAAATGAACACCTCTAGTTTAAAACATGGGGTTTTATATTCCTTCTTTCCCTCTTTACCAATTACTGAACAGAATAAACCTGAATTGTTGTTGGCTGTCTTTCCTGTAGGTTCCGTGTGTCTCATTAATGGGTCTAAAGGAAATAATGTATTCCTCAAATCACTCATTAAAATAAAGTGGAACCTTAGTTTTTAAAGCTGTCTCAATCATAATCTTCCCTGAGAGAGGAAAACAATAAAACAGAATAAAAGTATGTGTTCTTATTAATTTGGCATCGCTTAGCCTATACACGACTAACCATAATATCACACACAACTCCCCCCCACATTTAGACCCATATGAACTGAGGCAATAACCCTGGGCTGTGAGTAGCTTACACAAGGGAAAGGGACAATGGATTGAACTAAGGCGAGTTAGACCACAGGGGAGTGACAGACAGACAGACATTCAACGTTATGATCCTGGGAGTCTATTTTATTTCCATCCATTCCTCCCTGTTACTGCACTAGTTACTGTCCCACCTCAGGGAGAGTTCTATTTTTAATTTTTATTTATTTATTTCACCTTTATTTAACCAGGTAGGCAAGTTGAGAACAAGTTCTCATTTACAACTGCGACCTGGCCAAGATAAGGCAAAGCAGTTCGACACATACAACAACTCAGAGTTACACATGGAGTAAAACAAACATACAGTCAATAATACAGTAGAAAAAAACAAATCTATATACAAAGAGTGCAAATGAGGTAAGATAAGGAAAGTAAGGCAATAAATAGGCCATGGTGGCAAAGTAATTACAATATAGCATTTAAACACTGGAATGGTAGATTTGCAGTAGATGAAAATCCAATGTAGAAAAACTGGGGTGCAAAGGAACAAGATATATAAATAAATACAGTAGGGGATGAGGTAGTTGGTTGGGCTATTTACAGATGGGCTATATGCAGGTGCAGGGGTCTGTGAACTGCTCTGACAGCTGATGCTTAAAGCTAGTGAGGGAGATAATTGTCTCCAGTTTCAGAGATTTTTGTAATTCGTTCCAGTCATTGGCAGCAGAGAACTGGAAGGAAAGTCGGCCAAAGAAGGAACTGGCTTTGGGGGTGACCAGTGAGATATACCTGCTGTAGCGCGTGCTACGGGTTGGTGCTGCTATGGTGACCAGCGAGCTGAGATACGGCGGGGCTTTACCTAGCAGGGACTTGTAGATGACCTGGAGCCAGTGGGTATGGCGACGAGTGTAAAGCGAGGGCCAGCCAACGAGAGCGTACAGGTTGCAGTGGTGGGTGGTATATGGGGCTTTGGTGACAAAACGGATGGCACTGTGATAGACTGCATCTAATTTGTTGAGTAGAGTATTAGAGGCTATTTTGTAAATGACATCACCGAAGTCGAGGATCGGTAGGATGGTCAGTTTTACGAGGGTATGTTTGGCAGCATGAGTGAAGGATGCTTTGTTGCGAAATAGGAAGCCAATTCTAGATTTAATTTTGGATTGGAGATGTTTGATGTGAGTCTGGAAGGAGAGTTTACAGTCTAACCAGACACCTAGATATTTGTAGTTGTCCACATAATCTAAGACAGAACCGTCCAGAATAGTGATGCTGGACGGGCGGGCAGGTGCCGGCAGCGATCGGTTGAAGAGCATGCATTGAGTTTTACTTGCGTTTAAGAGCAGTTGGAGGCCACGGAAGGAGAGTTGTATGGCATTGAAGCTCGTCTGGAGGGTAGTTAACACAGTGTCCAAAGAGGGGCCATAAGTATACAGAAGGGTGTCGTCTGCGTAGAGGTGGATCAGAGACTCACCAGCAGCAAGAGCGACATCATTGATGTATACAGAGAAGAGAGTCAGCCCAAGAATTGAACCCTGTGGCACCCCCATAGAGACTGCCAGAGGCCCGGACAACAGGCCCTCCGATTTGAAAACACTGAACTCTATCGGAGAAGTAGTTGGTGAACCATGTGAGGAAATCATTTGAGAAACCAAGGCTGTCGAGTCTGCCGATAAGGATGTGGTGATTGACAGAGTCGAAAGCCTTGGCCAGATCAATGAATACGGCTGCACAGTAATGTCTCTTATCGATGGCGGTTATGATGTCGTTTAGGACCTTGAGCGTGGCTGAGGTGCACCCATGACCAGCTCTGAAACCAGATTGCATAGCGGAGAAGGTACGGTGGGATTCTAAATGATCGGTAATCTGTTTGTTAACTTGGCTTTCAAAGACCTTGGAAAGGCAGGGTAGGATAGATATAGGTCTGTAGCAGTTTGGGTCAATAGTGTCTCCACCTTTGAAGAGGGGGATGACCGCAGATGCTTTCCAGTCTTTGGGAATCTCAGACGACACGAAAAAGACGTTGAACAGGCTAGTAATAAGGGTTGCAACAATTTCGGCAGATAATTTTAGAAAGAAAGGGTCCAGATTGTCTAGCCC
>QNTS01003726.1:84292-95410 GCA_003317085.1 Hucho hucho | reverse complement strand
ATCTATAACACCTGTCTTGTAAAACAAAGCAAAGTTGACCCAGTCATTTTATATATAGGCAGTGATTAAGTACATTGAATTGTAGATTGAACTGTTCATTTAACTGCACGTTGAACTGCACAATCAGTGGAATTAATATTACACCAGAGCAGCATGGAGAGCAGCACGGAAAATGTATGTAATCTAGTGTAAACCACCCACACACAGACACACAGACACACAGACAGAGCATGTCCTGTCAGCCGTTAAGTCACTTTGCATGCAAAAGAGAGCTCACACGTACACATCTGTGATTCCCCAAATCTGTGGTGGTGTGTGAAAGGTCCAAACATCAGGACCGGCTCATGGTTTGTTTGCATTTCTCCATAATGAGGTACGGTGACAGATTGACCTATCCAGGGAGGTAAAAGCACAGTCTGCGTCTCAAATGGAATGCAAAACCAACTGAGGAACAGAGAAGACAGGCTACTTGAAATGGATTGGTAGATGGTCCATTTCATTCATACATAAAAGAGTAGAATAGAGTAGCTGTCACTCTAAAAAATAACCCACCGGGCACACAATGGTTGAGTCAAGGTTGTTTCCAAGTCGTTTCAATGAAACGACGTTGAACCAACGTGGAATAGACGTTGAATTGACGTCTGTGCCCGGTGGGAAGATTGTCATCGTTAGTATAGTCCTATTTCCCAGGCTATAGTCCACACCTGGGTTCAAACACTATTTAATATATTTCAAATACTTTAGCTGTGCCTGAATTGGCTTGCCTCTCACAATGGAACAAATAGAAAAGTTCCAAAATTTGCAAACCCCACACATCTGGCACTCCAGGCCAGGTTGGATCAAATGCTCTATGTGTTCGAAAGATTTTGAATAGTTTTTGAACCCTGGTGTGGTTCCGTCATTTCTGTGTTTATTCCAGGAGCCACATGGTGGTATTTCTCCTCAAAACAGACAGAGGAACAGGAAGGGCAACATATTTGATCTTACTATTTACATAACAGGGTGAACAACGAATGCACCTGTTTCTGCCCTTAACCTTCAGGCTGACTTTTTGACTGTATCTTCTATTCTTTCTTCATCCTGTTGTGTCCAGTGTGTGTGTGTGTGGCCGGACAGATATTAAAGTGTTAGTTCCATCTCAGACTTTTTATCAGATAGAAAAAACAACAACAACAGCAAGATGATGCAACCAAGATGCTATTCTTTAGCAATCGTTTAGAATGGGGGACAGGAAGTGAGACACATGCTATTTCCTGTTTCTATCCTATTCACCTCAGTACACCGAACCCTTTCTCCGTTTCTCATAACTTCCCAAAATAAAATATGACTTATTTCGTTGATTTGTTCTTTTTTTTAAGGCCTCTCATATTATTTTTGATGGGAATAATCAAAAACAAATGCAGGCCATAATTTTATAGTATGAAATGACTGCATACTAATATTTAATGATTTCTTTGCAGACAATGATTCTCTGTTTCCATCTGATTTCTTGAGAGGTCCTGGTCAATACAGGTAGCCAAGAGTGGCAGAGAAAGCACAGGTTAAACAACCAGGTATCCAGGCTAGTCTTCTCACACTGTGTGTGTGTGTGTGTGTGTGTGCATGTGTGTGCTGTGTTTGTTTGCGTGTGTGTGTGTGTGTGTGTGTGTGTGTGTGTGTGTGTGTGTGTGTGTGTGTGTGTGTGTGTGTGTGTGTGTGTGTGTGTGTGTGTGTGTGTGTGTGTGTGTGTATGAGGGGGTGGGAAGGAGGGGGCTGTAAGCTAGGGCCAGTAAAAATGCACCCAGAAATAGCTATCTTACTTCTTCAACCACATACTCTCAAAGTCACAATGACCCTTTTAACAGTCATCAACCCACTGCGGGTGTTGAAACATTAAAAGAACACGTTTTTTATTCCTTCCCTCTTCAAACCAAAAGTCAGTCTACCCTGCGTTCCAAATATATTACAACAATAAATGTTTTCCTTTGGCTCCAGTTCAGAGTTGAGATATCAATACTATTGTTGTTAAAAATTGTTTTCTCCGAGAACACTTGGTGTTCACTATATAATTAATTTGACTGGAAGATCAATTCAGGCCAACCATGTAAAAAAAAATAGACCTGTTGGCCAAATCTTACCTCACCGGGGTTCAAGGCGGTCTTGAATTGAACTGAATAACTTTATTGATCGCCTTCAATGGCACCAAGCACGATTGGCCATACAAGTAACTCCAGTCCAGACAGCAATGTTGAAGGGCCATAAACTGTTTATTTCACTGCTTTGTTTGTCCAAGTCTGAATTCAAGTTAACACAATACTGAGATATTGCTGCACCATTGATATTACTAGGTATTTGTGAAACTTTGTGTCCATTTTAGACCAGAGGCAAGAACAAACTCAGTTAAGTAATGAGAGAAAGGAAGTATGTGTTTCAGGACAATGACACTTCTGGATCAAAGGAAGTGAGAGAGACAACCTGTCCTTTTTCATTGATTTAACTAGGCAAGTCAGTTAAGAACAAATTCTTATTTCACAACAAAGGTCTCCTGTGGACAACACTGGGCCAATTGTGCGCCGCCCTATGGGACTCCCGATCACGGCAGGTTATGTTACAGTCCGGGATCAAACCAGGGTCTGTAGTGACGCCTCTATCACTGAGATGCAGTGCCTTAGACCGCTGCACCACTCGGGAGCCCACCGTTTGGAAGGAATAGAAATGCTACAAACTACGAAATGCTGACCACCATGAAAAAATAACCAGAAACCACACACTCCAGAACTCCTTAGTAGTGAGAAAAGAAAAGAAAGTCTGTGGCCTGCCTTGTTGCGTTCGACATTCAATACATTTCCTCCTCATCTCAAGCTGGGAAGGTCATTAGTAGACTGCTGTACGGGAACCAGGGGCCTGCCAAAACCCCTTCCTTCTTTCCCCAACTCCTGCTGCATTTCCTGGGGTCAAGACAAGTCTCAAGCTGGGTCTGTTTCTTAGGTCTGGTTCTTACAGAGATCTGAGGCTTATGTCAAGGAGACACTGTCAAACCTCCCATAAGAAAAACAAAATGCATTTCAATATATTTAACATCATGTAAAATGTATTCCAGAGATGAGTGCCTTCCAGAAAGTATTCACACCCCTTGACTTTTTCCATATTATGTTGTGTTACAAGGTGGGATTAAAATTGATTTAATTGTATTTTTTTGTCAACGATGTATACAAAATACTCTGTAATGTCAAAGTTGAAGAAAATGTCTAGCATTTGTAAAATAAATATGAAAAATGAAACACTAATATATCTTGATTACATAAGTATTCAACCGCTTGAGTGAATACATGTTAGATCACCTTTGGTAGTGATTACAGTAGTGTCTTTCTGGGTAAGTCTCTTAGAGCTTTGCACACCTGGATTGTACAATATTTGCACATTATTATAATTTTTTTTCTTCTGTCAAGTTGGTTGTTGATCATTGCTCGACAGCCATTTTAAAGTCTTCTTTGTGAGACATTGGAAAACCTCCCTGGTCTTAGTGGTTGAATCTGTGTTTAAAATTCACTGCTCGACTGAGGGACCTTACAGATAATTGTATGTTTGGGGTACAGAGATGAGGGAGTCATTCAAAAATCATATTAAACACTATTATTGTGAGCTCATGCAACTTATTATGTGACTTGTTAAGCACATTTGTACTTATTTAGGTTTGCCATAACAAAGGGGTTGAATACTTATTGACTCAAGACATTTAAGTTTTTTTATTTGTTATTAGTTTGTAAAATTTCTAAAAACATAATTCGACTTTGACACTAAGGAGTAGTGTCTATATTAAATCCATTTTAAATAATATCTGAAGGCACTTTTACTCAAACGCATGTAATGCTTGACAATATTCCAGAAATGCATGGCTATAAAGTCTAGCCTACAGGATGACCAAAGGGGTTCTTATTTCTCTTAAATGACTCTTTAAATAGTGATCGATGGAGATAATTTTTTGGGCCACCAAGCCAAAACTTCTAATTTAAATTGTTATGGTGATTACAAAAACAACTTTTAATTTCACTTTAATGAAAAAAAGAAAAAGAAAATAACAAGACAAAAGACAACTATAGTGCCTCTCCTCAGCTAAATGAAACGAGGAAACAAATCTAGCGCTTAAGATCTAAGCTGTTTTTCTTATTTTTGATTTAATCTAAAACTATACATCGTACAACACTCCACAATAGTGTAGGTCTAGGTTCTGGTGCTTCCAATGAGTGGTATTATATGGCTCTACAGTGGATGGTTAGCGGTGTTATGGTACGTTCGTACCCAAGTGGGAAGTGGGAATTTACCACATCTGGGAAAAATCCACTTCAATGGCCCTCCAACTGGTAATTACTGATTAAATCAGCCATGAATCCCCTTGTGACAGGGAGAATGGAAACTTGTTGTGTGCAACAGGGAGGTTGAATGCATTTATAGTCTATCTATGGGTAACAGATTTGACGTCTTATGTTCGACACGCTCAGTTTTTTACCACAAAACATTTAACTAGGCAAGTCAGTTAAGAACAAATTCCTATTTACAATGACGGCCTAGGAACAGTGGGTTAACTGCCTTGTTCAGAACGACAGATTTTTACCTTATCAGCTTGGGGATTCAATCTAGCAACCTTTCGGTTACTGGCCCAACGCTCTAACCACTAGGCTACCTGCCGCCCCACTTATTGATTTTACTCGTTAAATCCACTTCTTTCAGTGTAGCTGAAGGGTAGTAGACCGGTTAAAGAGGATTGTTAAGCCTTCAAACCATTGAGTTACCCTGATATTCAGAGGGTGAATGGGCAAGACAAACATTTTTATAGGGGTTAGATCAGCTTTAATATTGCAGATAGATTGTAGCTTCTATCATTTACATAAGTATTCAGACCTTTTACTCAGTACTTTGTTGAAGCACCTTTGGCAGCAATTACAGCCTTGAGTCTTCTTGGGTATGACGCTACAAGGTTGGCACACGTGTATTTGGAGAGTTTCTCCCATTCTTCTCAGCAGATCCTTTCAAGCTCTGTCACGTTGGATAGGGAGCGTCGCTGCACAGCTGTTTTCAGTTCTCTCCAGAGATTGGGTTCAAGTCTGGGTTCAGGCTGGGCCACTCAAGGACATTCAGAGACTTGTTCTGAAACCACTCCTGCGTTGTCTTGGCTGTGTGCTTAGGGTTGTTGTCCTGTTGGAAAGTGAACCTTCTCCCCAGTCTGAGGTCCTGAGCGCTCTGGAGCAGGTTTTCATCAAGGATCTCTCTGTACTTTACTCCGTTCATCTTTCCCTCAATCCTGACTAGTCTGGCAGTCTCTGCCGCTGAAAAGAATTTCCCACACCATGATGCTGCCACCACCATGCTTCACCATAGAGATGGTGCCAGGTTTCCTTCAGACATGATGCTTGGCATTCAGGCCAAATAGTTCAATTTTGATTCATCAGACCAGAGAGTCCTTTAGGTGCCTTTTGGCAAACTCCAAGTGGGATGTCATGTGCCTTTTACTGAGTGGTTTCCGTCTCTACCATAAAGGCCTGATTGGTGGAGTGCTGCAGAGATGTATGTCTTTCTGGAAGGTTCTCCCATCTCCACAGAGGGAGTCTGGAGTTCTGTCAGAGTGATCATCGGGTTGCAACACAACATGACAACAACATGGTAGCAACACAACATGGTAGCAACACACAACAGGGTACAAATACTATTGGGCACAGACAACAGCACAAAGGGCAAGAAGGTAGAGACAACAATACATCACGCAAAGCAGCCACACCTGTCAGTAAGAGTGTCCATGATTGAGTCTTTAAATTAAGAAATTGAGATAAAACTGTCCGGATTGAGTGTTTGTTGCAGCTCGTTTCAGTCACTAGCTGCAGCGAACTGAAAAGACGAGTGACCCAGGGATGTGTGTGCTTTGGGGACCTTTAACAGAATGTGGCTGGCATAACGGGTGTTGTATGTGGAGGATGAGGGCTGCAGTAGATATCTCAGATAGGGGGGAGTGAAAAGATTTAAACAGAATCGGAAAGAATGAATACACCCCTGATCATGTGTAAACAGAGTTCACTCTCGTAACACAACATGACAACAACATTCCTTCTCTTGCATTCACTTGTGGACTTCACTGCACAACACATCAAGCTTTCCATGCCAAACCGCTACACACAGCCTACATCGTTGTCACCATATTAGCTAAAGTAACGTCATAGTCAACATAGCTAATAGAACTAACGCGTTAGTAAACCCACTACAATCATGCAGTAACGTTACAGTGTACAGTCAGTAAGCAGTTACACCGGCGGGCCCCGGTGGCAATAAATTAGTAATACCAAAAGCTTACCTTGACTTGTAAGAGTTCCAGTGTTGTGTTGTATAGTCATAGCCAGCTGGCTAACATAGCATCCCTCTGTTTGAGAAGTGTGTTTTATTAGGCTAAACTAGCTAGCTGCATTTGCTAATTAAGTAAGTGAAACTGAAAGTGAAAAAAAAAAGAAATCTCTTTCTATCACTCTACTTCTCTCTTGCTTCTCCTTCATTTTGGAAGAAATTAATTTGTTCAAAACTGTTCAACAGTTGTCTTTCACTCTTTTTGAGTCAACTACTCACCACATTTTACACACTGCAGTGCTAGCTAGCTGTAGCTTATGCTTTCTGTACTAGATTAATTATCTGATCTTTTGATTGGGTGGACAACATGTCAGTTCATGCTGCAAGAGCTCTGATAGGCTGGAGGACGTCCTACGGAAGTTGTCATAATTACTGTGTAAGTCTATGGAAGGGGGGAGAACTATGAGCCTCCTAGGTTTTGTATTGAAGTCAATGTACCCATAAGAGAACGTAAGCTAGCTGTCCCCAGGGTACACCATGGTGCTACCCTACAGAGTGCTTTTGAGGCTACTGTAGGCCTTCTTTGCAAAAGACTGTATTTTAATTAGTTATTTGGTGATGCGATTATATTTAGTATAGTTTTAAAAGGGAAATCTTTTTTTTGCAATTTTAATTGTTATGAAATTCGCTGAGGAGGATGGTCCTCCCCTTCATCCGCTGAGGAGCCTCCACTGAAATATAGATATAGATATATATTTTAAATATACTGCATTTTCCTTTATTATTTTCCCATAACCCTACCACCCCTCCCCTAATTGGAGTAAACTGTAAGGATGGACGCAGGAGATGAGAAGCAGGTACAGGTAGGGAAGGTTTAATAGCTGACAGACATGAAACGGAACAGGAACAGCGTCTGGACAGGAACACATAACAACAATTTGTGCGGACACAGGGAACACCACCGAGGAACAGACGGATATACAGGGCAATCAACCACGTGAAGGAGTCCAGGTTGGTCCAATGAGCGCTGCTGAGCGAAATGATGTTGACAGGTGCGTGTAAAGAAGGGTAACCTCTCGAGCGCCAGGGAGGGGGAGTGGGAGCAGGCATGACATAAACTAACGGACAACAACACTTAGGCTTCTACTTCCAGCTTATACATACTATATACATTATATGTATAAAGTATATTTTATATTAGTTATCTCGTTGTTTTTAGTCCCACCCTTCAGCTCCACTCAACCCAGCATATATTTGTCAATTGTGCTGTTTCACAAACTTTCTTATAGTTTCTACAGATTGTAAATTAAAGATAACATTTTTTCCTAAAACTATTATTATATTATTGATTGATTGAGTATGACTTTTCAAATCACCCAGCAGTGCTATTTGCAGAGTTAGCTCCAGGTCAATGTTGCAGTTCTTCATCCATTCCTGGACCTGCGGCCAAAAACAAGCTATATATGGACAGTACCAAAACAAATTATCTAATGATTCTGTCTCTTTGTAGCAAAATCTGCAGAGCTGGGATGGTTCTATCCCCCATAGACAGTACCAGTCAAAAGTCTGACACACCCACTCATTCAAGGGTTTTTCTTTATCATTACTATTTTCTACATTGTAGAATAATAGTGAAGACATCAAAGCTATGAAATAACACATGTAGTAACCAGAAAAGTGTTAAACAAATCAAAATATATTTTGTATTTGAGATTCTTCAAAGTAGCCACCCTTTGCCTTGATGACAGCTTTGCACACTCTTGGCATTCTCTCAACCAGCTTCATGAGGTAGTCACCTGGAATACATTTCAATAAACAGGTGTGCCTTGTTAAAAGTTAATTGGTGGAATTTCTTTCCTTCTTAATGGCAAGTAATTTGGCCTTCACTTGAGTCTTTCTGTACAGATGTTCATTTGACATTATTAATAGAAAACAATCCATACAATTAACTTTGGTTAGCGGAGATGGAGGAGACTGCAATGTAAACATATGCTTTTCTTCCTCTTTGAAAATATAGTTTGGTGAATCAAGTTTCAGTAAATTATTATTGGTAGCACTTCTATGTTGAAGTTGAAAATATACATTTGTGCATTTTTCCCCATATTCCATCCAGTTCGCTTGATCTTTTGAAGACAAAAGATTTAAGTGCCTTTGAATGGAGTATGGTAGTACGTGCCAGGCACACCGGTTTGTGTCAAGAACTGCACAACCCTACTGGGTTTTTCACGCTCAACAGTTTCCAGTCTGTATCAAGATTTGTCCACCACCCAAAGGACATCCAGACTATTTGACACAACTGTGGGAAGCATTGGAGTCAACATGGGCCAGCATCCCTGTGGAGCACTTTCGACCCCTTGAGTCCATGCCCCGGCGAATTGAGTCTGTTCTGAGAACAAAAGGGGGAAGGTGTTCTTAATGTTTTGTACAGCCAGTGTATGTGGTGATATACCTTTTACAGACATTTATATATATATTTAAAAACACATTCCGTAATTTATGTTGGAATGTATTTAAAATCTATTAAACTCAGGCCTCCCGAGTGGCGCAGTGGTCTAAGGCATTGCATCTCAGTGCTAGAGGTGTCACTACAGACCCTGGTTTGATCCCGGGCTGTATCACAACCAGCCGTGATTAGGTGTTCCATAGGGTGGCGCACAATTGGCCCAGCGTCGTCTGGGGAAGGTTTGGCTGGGGTAGACTGTCATTGTAAAATAAGAATTTGTTCTTTACTGACTTTCCTAGTTAAATAAA
Organism: Hucho hucho; assembly: GCA_003317085.1. Classification (NCBI taxonomy): domain Eukaryota; kingdom Metazoa; phylum Chordata; class Actinopteri; order Salmoniformes; family Salmonidae; genus Hucho; species Hucho hucho. The sequence goes on along the minus strand of QNTS01003726.1, from coordinate 86,353 downwards.
TGTTAATAAGAAAAAACATATGTATGTTGTTTTTGGCCAATTTAAAATATTTTAAATCTATCCCAGATTTTTTTCCTCCAAAAATATATTTTAAATGTCATTTTTTGCACAATAGGAGCTACTGGTAGTGGCACAAGTTCTTTTCCAAATCGTCTTTAATTGATTTATTATGTCCTCTCTCCTCACATTGGAGGAGAAGAAGGTCTGAGGAGAGGAACCACATCTCAAATCATCTTTCCTCTCTCCTCCTCAAATGTGTTTTGAGAAGCAGACGAGAAGAAAGGAAGTTAGGAATCAATAAAAATAACAATTGAGAAACAGACACAGAGTGGTGTCTGTGGAGAGGATCGCCTCAAGGCTTTGTGACCTCAGTTCTGAGACAATAGTAGTAAATATTATGTAGAGGTACTCTACTCTGTTATTACATAGCAAAGTGAATGCAGTGAAGGGCAACTGCTAGTTTAGATGGCATAGACTTACTGTTGTAACTTGTGACCTTTGGATGGATATATAGTATACACACTGTCATGTGTAGAGAATACCCAGAAACCTGTATGAGGGTTTCAAAAATATGTTTGTGTATACAGGTGTAGGATATTAATTTGATCAACCTGTTGCAGAATAACTTTTCTGCAATGCAGGAGAGTTTTAGAGAGGCTTCTGAAGCTTGTAATTTCCACTTTGAAATTTCAGAATTGATTTTCCCTTACGGAAAATGTGTGTACCTGAAGGTGATAATGCTGCAGGTTGCCCGTTTCTGTTGCCACAACAGACGCTACGCTGTCCTGTGTGTGTCTGACTATTAAGGCCGTATTGTCATTGCATTGTCAGCATTGACAAATTTGTTATTTCCCAGAGGGAGACAGTCAGAGAACATACATTCAGTGAGGGACTCAACTGAAGTTTAGTCTCCAGTGTGGTGGTATTCAGTGAAGGAGTCAACTGAGGTCCAGTCTCCAGTGTGGTGGTATTCAGTGAAGGAGTCAACTGAGGTCCGGTCTCCAGTGTGGTGGTATTCAGTGAGGGAGTCAACTGAGGTCCGGTCTCCAGTGTAGTGGTATTCAGTGAGGGAGTCAACTGAGGTCCGGTCTCCAGTGTGGTGGTATTCAGTGAAGGAGTCAACTGAGGTCCGGTCTCCAGTGTGGTGGTATTCAGTGAGGGAGTCAACTGAGGTCCGGTCTCCAGTGTGGTGGTATTCAGTGAAGGAGTCAACTGAGGTCCGGTCTCCAGTGTGGTGGTATTCAGTGAGTTAGTCATGTTAATGGGTTTGTAGCGTTCAGGAGTTACGAACTTGTATCTAGCAGATACAAACAAATGGAAATAACTTATTACAAGATCAAAAAACACTATCCAACTCATAAAAAAAAAAACAAGAAAAGCTTTTTTGCAAGTTGGTCCCCCAGACAGTTTGAATGGAAACTGAGTGAGAGTGATCAGGTCACGTCTGAATGCACACTTAAGTGTTGGGAAGGAAAACACGGAACACCTATAGGAAAAATACCCTCTAAAGCTAATGTCAAGATGTGCATCCAAAAATAACAGCAGCTATCACAGTATTTCATTTTTAATTCAAGGTATTGCTTTCTATTGTGTCTATTCTTTCATGCCTTAATTTTTTTACCTTTATTTTACTAGGCAAGTCAAATTCTTATTTTCAATGATGGCCTAGAAACAGTGGGTTAACTGCCTTGTTCAGGGGCAGAACGACAGATTTGTACCTTGTCAGCTCAGGGATTTGAACTTGCAACCTTTCAGTTACTAGTCCAACGCTCTAACCATTAGGCTACCCTGCCACCCCTATGGTCATGTTAAAGTAAAAAAAGAAAGAAAAAACATACATATTGGAGTGTCTCTTAAAGCTAAACGACGTGGAAGAAGAGTGCATTTGTAGAATAGTGAGCCCTGTTAGGCTGTGGAATAGTGAGCCCTGTTAGGCTGTGGAATAGTGAGCTCTGTTATGGCTGTGGAATAGTGAGCCCTGTTATGGCTGTGGAATAGTGAGCCCTGTTAGGCTGTGGAATAGTGAGCCCTGTTATGGCTGTGGAATAGTGAGCCCTGTTA
>QNTS01003726.1:52130-75923 GCA_003317085.1 Hucho hucho | reverse complement strand
TAATGGGACACTGGTCACTTTAATAATGGAACACTGGTCACTTTAATAATGGGTCACTGGTCACTTTATTAATGGGACACTGGTCACTTTATTAATGGGACACTGGTCACTAGATATCAGGAGCCCCGCATAGGGCTACCTGCCATCACATCATCTGGCTCTGAGGATCTTCTCTCTGAGATGAGGCCATTCCCCAAAATATTTAATAAAATGTCATATTGCATTCTGTCTCTGCTGTCCATTCAGCCTGTGCTAGATTGAACTAATTATGATCTTCAATCTAGACTGGGAACATCATCATCAAGAGCCAGTTGTCTACTAGTTGTCTCTTCTTCCTGACGAGGGTATATGGCTTGGATGGAGGAAAAGGAACATAAAATTGAGTTAATATTGCCTAATATTGCATTTCCTATTATTTTTCATAAATACATTTTTGCTAACTTACATCTCAATGCCATACATACATGCAAGATGCCTTGCACACATCTTTATCAGTTTGATTGAAGGCATCGATCTGTCTTTTTGCCTTCTAACTAATTGCTTCTAGAAAGAAAGATGCCACAGGGGCCAGAGCGCTGGATGAGGCCCCTGGCTTTGTGCCCTCTTCCCTGTTCGACCCCTTCTGAGTGGGGGCGCCACGGCCCTCGCAGCTGGGCCCTTGGTCCATTCCTAGTCATACTGATAGTGGTCTGCATTCTCTGAATGTGATTATGTCACTGCTTCATATCTTTCCTGTTGACCCTGTATTAACCCCCAGATGTCTACGAGAGAGAGAGAGATGTCTGGAGAGATTTCACTCCATCTTGCTTTTTACCACCAGTAAAATAAAACTCTGTGGCAGGGGGCGGGCACCTGAAATTAAGCACTCAGTCACAGTATTTGAACATTTTCCACATCAGCCCCTTCATTCTCCTTATTCCCCACACGTAACCCCATCACAACTATTCTTTCCACTCATTCACTGTCAGAATGAAAGAAGGAGCCAGTCCCGCACCTAGCCTTGTATTCTGTGGTAAATTGTTAGATTACTTGTTAGATTTTACCACACGGTCGGAACTAGAAGCACAAGCATTTCGCTACACTCGCATTAACATCTGCTAACCATGTGTATGTGACTAATGACATTTTATTTGATTTTGATTTGAATATGGATTCATGTCTGGGCTTTTCGACCTTGGTTTCTACTAAAATTAAAAAGTAGATTTTTGTCTATTTATTGTAGATTCAAGAACAATATTGTATTAAAATAACTTTTAAATTGAAATAGTTGCGTTTGTTTGATATTTCAACAAATGTTTAGATTCAGTACATTTAAATATTGACCCATAGAGGACACAGGGAAACTTCATATGAAATAAGGGGGGGAAATGCTGCCGGATATCCTGACACTATTAGATAATATATGCCATTTACCAGACACTTTTATACAAAGTGACTTATAGTCATGCGTGCGTATACATATGTGTCACCCTGGAATCAAACACACTATACTGGCGTTGCAAGCGCCACACTCTACCTACTGAGCTAAAGACGGCCCCGATATGGAGGGTCTACATCCTCCCTTCCGGTGATGAAGGCTCATTCTCTCTCCACTTGACTGCTAGATCTTACATAATGACATCGCATAATGACATCACATGATGACATCGCATAATGACATCACATAATGACATCACAATGTCACTGTTGAGACAATTGTTGCTTTCTTTATTTTCTGTTGTTATTCCTCTCCTCCTTCCTGTTCCTGCCCGTCTTTTTTTCCTTCCCCAACTACTATTAAAGGTCATAAATCAAATTCCTGTTGTCTGGGTGGAAAAGGAGGCGACTACTGTGTGCGTGTGTGTGTGTTTATTCAATGTGCTTATGGACAACATGAATCAGGTTTTTGATACAGGGGGGCTGGCGCGGATTCAATGCAGCAAAATATTTCCCTTACAAATACAGTGGGGTGCGGGATTATTGGATCCCTTGATAAAGATGAGCCAGCAATTGAAAAATATTATTATTGGATCCCCTGTTTCCAATACGCCAGCACCTTCCCCTTGCGAGCATAACGACACTGAGTCTTTTTCTAAAATGTTTTATGAGATTAGAAAAACACATTGGGAGGGATCTTTCCAGATCCTTGATATCCTTCATCTGCGCTTATGGACTGCACTTTTCAATTCAAACTACAGGTTTTCAATGGTGTACAAGTCAGTGGTGTTCAAGCCATTGCAAAATGTGGATTCTGTGGTCAATTAACAATTAAACTCCTGGGCCTTGGTACCCTCCGTATGTGACCAATGAGCAGCCATTTTGACTGCAAATATAAATAGACTTAATTAGAAAACAATGACGGAGGGGGCCATGACTTTACATTTTTTAGAGATATTTCTATTTAATTTAATATGCATTTAAGATTGACTGCCTCAAAACTTCTAGTGTTAACCATTTCTTTCTGTATTTTCATGGGTGCTTTGAGTTATTGTCTTGCTGGAAGATCCACTTGCAGCCAAATTTCAGCGTCTTGGCAGAGGCAACCAGTTTTTTTGCAAAAATGTCCATGATGCCGTTGACCTTATAATTTTTTTACAATCACTTTGGCACTCATTTCAGAACCTTGATGTCATTTTTCAAAACTCTAGACACAAAACTCACAACCGATTATCAAAATGCACATTTTTAAAAACACTTTTTCCAATTGCTTGGATACAATACACATAAAGCTAAGATAATTTGTTCATTGAACTAAAATCACCTGTTCAAAATGACAGAACTTAACATCAAGGTATTACCATTTCAAAATGCAATTCACACATTACATCTGAGATGACTGTCTATTCATTTCATGACAATGATCTAACTATCAACTGATACAACTGCTCATAACATATCAGGTCTAACATAACATATCAGGTGCAACAGATTCATGGAAACTGACTAACAATATTCCATGTTTAGATCATGAAAGGTTCAGGATAACGGGATCCATTGACACCAATTACCATGGAACATGAACCAATTGGACTACATTATCTATGGATGTAATATTTCATCATCATTCTTTATCAGACACTGTTTCTATGGTCCCCATGTACCCCTTTTCCAGACCATGTTTTTTCCGATTTGACATTACTGTACACTTTATTAGGTACACCTATCTAGTACTGGGCAGGACCCCCTTTTGCCTCCACAACAGCATGAATTATTCACTGTGTTGTACGTTAAGAGATGCCCTTCTGCACACCACTGTTTTAAACGGCTGTTATTTGAGCATTTGTGGCCTTTCTGTTAGCTTGAATAAGTCTGGAAATTGTCTTCTGACCTCTCTCATTAACAAGGTGTTTTTACACACAGAACTGCCGCTCACTGAATGTGTTTTGTTTATCGCACCATTCTCTGTAAACTCTAGAGACTTTAGTGCGTAAAAATCCCAGGAGGGCAGCTGTTTCTGAGATGCTGGAACCACCATGTGTGGCACCAACAATTGCTTAGATTACGCAACTTGCCCGTTCTAATGTTTGGTGGACAACTTAAGCTCTCTACTCTGTATACACTATATATTGAGTTGCGGCAGCCACATGATTTGCTGTTCGAAGGAGCAGGCTATTTGCATTAACAAGCAGGTGTACCTAATAAAGTGGCCAGTGTATGTATGTAGGCCCTTGTAATTGCTTTTCCAATACTGCAAACTCGTTACTGATGATTGATTTCATATTGTGGTACGAGTATATAGTGAAATGAAAACACCAAAAGAAAGATGCCCAGGGCCCCTGCTCATCTGCGTGAACGTGCCTTAGGCATGCTGCAAGGAGGCATGAGGACTGCAGATGTGGCCAGGGCAATAAATTGCAATGTTCGTACTGTGAGACGCCTAAGACAGGGAGACAGGACAGACAGCTGATCGTCCTCGCAGAGGCAGACCACGTGTAACAACACCTGCACAGGATCGGTACATCCGAACATCACACCTGCGGGACAGGTACAGGATGGCAACAACAACTTCCGAGTTACACCAGGAATACACAATCCCTCCATCAGTGCTCAGACTGTCTGCAATAGGCTGAGAGAGGCTGGACTGAGGGCTTGTAGGCCACACCAGACATCACCGGCAACAATTTCACCTGTGGGCACAAACCCACCATTGCTGGACCAGACAGGCCTGGCAAAAAGTGCTCTTCACTGACGAGTCGCGGTTTTGTCTCATCAGGGGTGAGACATTTATCGTTGAAGGAATGAGCGTTACACCGAGGCCTGTACTCTGGAGCAGGATTGATTTGGAGGTGGAGGGTCCGTCATGGTCTGGGGCGGTGTGTCACAGCATCATCGGACTGAGCTTGTTGTCATTGTAGGCAATCTCAACGCTGTGCATTACAGGGAAGACATCCTCCTCCCTCGTGGTATCCTTCCTACAAGCTCATCCTGTCATGACCCTCCAGCATGACAATGCCACCAGCCACACTGCTTGTTCTGTGCGTGATTTCCTGCAAGACAGGAATGCCAGTGTTCTGCCATGGCCAGCGAAGAGCCTGGATCTCAATCCCATTGAGTACGTCTGGGACCTGTTGGATCGGAGGGTGAGGGCTAGGGCCATTCCCCCCAGAAATGTCTGGGAACTTGCAGGTGCCTTGGTGGAAGAGTGGGGTAACATCTCACAGGAAGAACTGGCAAATCTGGTGCAGTCCATGAGGAGGAGATGCACTGAAGTACTCAATGCAGCTGGTGGCCACACCAGATATTGACTGTTACTTTTGACCCCCCCCCCCCCTTTGTTCAGGGACACATTATTCAATTTCTGTTAGTCACATGTCTGTGGAACTTGTTCAGTTTATGTCTCAGTTGTTGAATCTTGTTATGTTCATACAAATATTTACACATGTTAAGTGTGCTGAAAATAAACAATAGAGGTCAAACAGTGGGTGGAGGAAGACGAGGAAGATGTGGTGGTCAAATTAATGGCAGGGGACAAGCACCCCTTCTGAGAGGTGGTCATGGGCCTCGTTTGAGAGGTGTGGGGGAACGTGGTAGAGGACAAGGCCACGGACCAAGACAGCGGCAGCAACAGCAAAGAGTGTCCAATGAAATCCGAGCAATAGTTGTAGACCATGTCGTAAATCATGGCATGACAAAGACTGAGGCAGCTACAATGATTCAACCAAACCTCAGAAGATCAACTGTGGCCTCAATCATCAGAACTTTCCGCAATGAGATCCGGTAAGTCTTCAGCATGCACTAAACATTAGGCTACTCTCAATTGTCAAATGACTGCATACTGCATGCCAATGTGTACCACAGAGTAGGTGATGTGACTAAATGTGTTCTTACTGTAATTTTCCCTGCAGAATTGAGACCAGGGCAAATAGGGGAGGCAGAGGCAAAATTCTGACTGACCAACAAGAGTGGGCTGCGGTCAGTTTGGTTTGGGCCAGAAATGATATTCGCCTTTTGGACAATGACGACATGTTCAACAATGTGGAAGCCATAAGTTTAGCAACTATTGCACGCATGCTGAAAAGGCACCAGGTGTCTCTAAAACAGCTATATCGTGTGCCTTTTGAAAGAAACGCAGACAGAGTGAATCAACTGAGGACTGAGTATGTTCAGGTGTGTTCAGTTTCCTGTTGTGAAAAATTCCCAAAAAATTCTACATCATTGTAATCAGTAATTCTCTTTCCAAAATGTCTTTTTAGAGAGTGATGGAGCTGGATGCTGACGAAAACCATCACAAATTCCTCTTTTTGGATGAAGAAGGCTTCAACCTGGCCAAGACAAGGAGGAGAGGTCGGAATTTAATTGGCCAGCGGGCAACCATCACAGTACCTGGACAACGTGGGGCCAACATCACCATGTGTGCGGCTATATCGGAAGATGGTGTGGTGGGACGCAGACCTCGTATTGGATCATATAACGCAGCTCTCCTTGTAACCTTCCTTGATGAGCTAAATCAGGTCTGTAGAGCTGATGGCGTGACCCATGTCATTGTGTGGGATAATGTCAGGTTCCACCATGCTCAAATGGTGCAAGCATGGTTTCAGGCCCATCCACAATTTACCACCCTGTACTTACCCCCATACTCTCCTTTCCTTAACCCGATTGAGGAATTTTTCTCCACATGGAGGTGGAAGGTATATGATAGGTGCCCTCACGAACAAGCCACCCTTCTCCAGGCCATGGATGACGCATGCAATAACATCATGGCAGACCAGTGTCAGGTATGGATTCGCTATTCCCGAAGATGTTTGGCTAATTAAAACATCAATTGTGATGTGGATGAGAACCTGTGGCCAAATCCACAAGACAGGGTTGATGGAAATATAGAAGTACAGTAATCAAGCCTTTGTTCTGGTTTTTACAGTAAGCCAGGTGAGGAACACTGCAGTTGACCTTTAACAGTTTTTTCTTTTTTTGTAGCTAATTATTTTTGCTTTGATTCAAAGAAACCTATGTTGTGATTTTATTGTATTTCATCAATACATTCCAGATTTTGTTCAATGATTCCACTGTGTCTGTAGTATTCTCTCTACTAGTCCTTTTACAGTGATGTATTTACGTGTAGTAGCATAATGAAACATATTTTGTACCACAATATTTAATGATTGTACGAACAACTACACAGTGAAACTATCAGTATCTTGTGTGTGGGTGATCTAAATTAATGTTCCTATGGTATTTCATGATAAATGAGTTATTTGAACCAATGATTCTACAAGTGCAAGGTTTTGAACATTGGACAGCCTGCGTTACAAGTGATGACCGTTTTGAGTTTTGTGTCTACAGTTTTGAAAAATGACCACAAGGTTCTGAAATTAGTGCCAAAGTGATTGTATAAAACTGTAACAAGAGCCCCAGGAGCACTGGAAGCAAAATAGCACCATAACATCAAAGCTCCACCACCATATTTTACAGTCGGGATAAGGTATTTTCTGCGTATGCATTGTTCTTTCAAAGGCCAAACCCACTTCTGTCCATAGCCATACCTACACAAACAAAGGGAGAGTCTTTTTGACACCCCGCCTCTGTGGTTAGACTGTATGTGTGTGTGTTTGTGTCTCTGTGTCTGTGTGTGTGTGTGTGTGTGTCTCTGTGCTTGTGTGTGTGTGTCTCAGTGTGTTTCTCTGTGCGTGTAGTGCGTGTTCTGTGTGTACTGTGTGTGTGTCTCAGTGTGTGTGTCTCTGTGCTTGTGTGTGTGTGTGTCTCAGTGTGTGTCTCTGTGCGTGTAGTGTGTGTACTGTGTGTGTGTGTAATGAGGTCATGTTGTCCACGAACCCAGTCATCAATCAGGACAATGGACCGCTGCAGAACTCCCAGGGTGCAACCCTGGGTCTCAACAATCAGAACCATGGGAATTAACCCACACCTCACCAGTGTTTCCGTTGTATTTCCTACCATGCCCAGACTGTTAGAGCTGGCCAACTAATACTGTTCCACCATTTTCCTGTGCTTGGTGGTGATTGTTTGCTAGTGGGAAATTAACAAAGAAAGTAACACCCAAAGAGAACAAAGAGAACTAACGGTTTCTTTCCTGCAGCTGAAATATTAAGATATTGTTTCGAGCTAGTAGTATTTCATGGCCTTATGAAAACCCATGATTAAATAATTAAATACAAACAGAATGTGCTCTTAAAACATCAGCAGTATAATCACACCTGCCTTCCCTGAAAGCATCCTGACGTTGAGGCACCCCTGACCCTAAAACACATTTATTACACTCCTTGAAATTGGATGGTTTGATTGCCTCTTTAAGAAAACCTAAGGCAAAGAGGCAACCAAATAGTGCAACAAGGCACAACTCTGGTCTCACCATGGGGCTGTGTAGCCTGCAAAGAATACCCTCTATACCTGGACTTCTCTCCTCCACCTGCAAGCAACACTGCGAGAGGAGGTTTAGTATCTTGGACAATATTCAATACTACACTAAAAACAAATGGTTCTATATAGTGCCAAATAAGGGTTATTTGGCTTGTAACCACAGCAGAACCCTTTTTGGTGCCATATGGAACCTTTTTTTGAAGGTTCCATCAACAACCATGCTCATCAGGTTCTAAATGGAACCTGTATGGTGAAAGAAAATAACCCTTTAATATACATTTAAATGTTAGTAATTTAGCAGATGCTCTTATCCAGAGTGACTTACAGTTAGTACATTCCTCTTAAGATAGCTACAGTTGAAGTCGGAAGTTTACATACACCTTAGCCAAATACATATAAACTCATTTTTTCACAATTCCCAACATTTAATCCCAGTAAAAATTCTCTGTCTTAGGTCAGTTAGGATCACCACTTTATTTTAAGAATGTGAAATGTCAGAATAATAGTAGAGAAAATGATTTATTTCAGCTTTTATTTCTTTCATCACATTCCTAGTGGGTCAGACGTTTACATACACTCAATTAGTATTTGGTAGCATTGCCTTTAAATTGTTTAACTTCGGTCAAACGTTTCGGGTAGCCTTCCACAAGCTTCCCACAATAAGTTGAGTGAATTTTGGCCCATTCCTCCTGACAGAGCTGGTGTAACTGAATCAGGTTTGTAGGCCTCCTTGCTCGCACAAGCTTTAGCAGTTCTGCCCACAAATTTTATATAGGATTGAGGTCAGGGCTTTGTGATGGCCACTTCAATACCTTGACTTTGTTGTCCTTAAGCCATTTTGCAACAACTTTCGAAGTATGCTTGGGGTCATTGTCCACTTGGAAAACCTATTTGCGACCAAGCTTTAAGTTCCTTACTGACATCTTGAGATGTTGCTTCAATATATCCCCATAATTTTCCTTTCTCATGATGCTGCCACCCCCGTGCTTCGCGGTTGGGATGGTGTTCTTTGGCTAGCAAGCCTCCCCCTTTTTCCTCCAAAACATAACGATGGTCATTATGGCCAAACAGTTCTATTTTTGTTTCATCAAACCAGAGGACATTTCTTCCAAAAGTACAATCTTTGTCCCCATGTGCAGTTGCAAACCATAGTCTGGCATTTTTTATGGTGGGTTTGGAGCAGTGGCTTTTTCCTTGCTGAGCGGCCATTCAGGTTATGTCGATATAGGACTCCTTTTACTGTGGATACAGATCCATTTGTATCTGTTTCCTCCAGCATCTTCACAAGGTCCTTTGCTTTTGTTCTGGGATTGATTTGCACTTTTCACACCAAAGTACGTTAATCTCTATTAGACAGAACGCGTCTCCTTCCTGAGCGGTATGAAGGCTGCGTGGTCCCATGGTGTTTATACTTGCGTACTATTGTTTGTACAGATGAGGCAAAGAGGCACTGAGTTTGAAGGTAGGCTTTGAAATACATCCACAGGTACACCTCCAATTGACTCAAATGATGTAAATCAGAAGCTTCTAACGCCATGACATAATTTTCTGGAATTTTCCAAGCTGTTTAAAGGCACAGTCAACTTAGTGTATGTAAACTTCTGACCCACTGGAATTGTGATACAGTGAATTATAAGTGAAATAATCTTTCTGTAAACAATTGTTGGAAAAATTACTTGTGTCATGCACAAAGTAGATGTCCTAACCGACTTACCAAAACTATAGTTTGTTAACAAGAAATTTGTGGAGTGGTTGAAAAACTAGTTTTAATGACTCCAACCTAAGTGTATGTAAACTTCTGACTTCAACTGTAGGTAGGACAACCACATATGTGACCGGCCACCTTGATTCAAAATTTGAAATTGTGATTTTTACATTAGATAAAAGTAGTGTATTATACACTGCATTTGAGGAACAATGGGAAAGTAATTCTGTTTTGAAAGTTGATACATTTGTAACCCCCCCATGGCCCTAGAATATTTTGGTACACCTACTGGAGAGCTCATCTTTGTCTACACCTATTCAGCATCGTTCACACCCTCTTAAGCCTTAGCCCCACCCATCTCTTTAAGGATTCACACGTGAGGCCATGTGCTAAACAGAGTGAACACGGTAGTGTAGTAAACAACCAAAGATTTCAAGATTAAAAGTGGTGAAAGTATTAGCCTATAATAAGGAAAAATTCCAGGTAAAAATACACTTAATCTTGTCCTTGGCCTATATTCTAATGTGACTTTGGTGCAGGTAGTGTTGTTCTTCACATTACCGTCTCTGGTAAACACACACTATATCAAATAAAAGCTTGTTTATTTGTCACATGCACAGGACACAGAAGGTGTAAACGGTACAGTGAAATGGTTACTTACACATTTGCATGGTAGTAATATAAAAAATAGAAAGTGTCCAGATAAAAATGTGTTATAAATATTTTATAATTATTAGATAATGCTTAGCCAGACACACTTTAAATTGATGGGTCATGTGAAAGAAATGCTATAACCACCCCCCAGTCACATCTGGCTAAGTGGGTGGGTCACTGTTGTCTAGACATGTACACATGTTCATTAAATACAATAGATGGCCATAATCACCCCCAGACACACACCTGGCCAACTTGAAGGGTCAGGTAATTATCTGGCGAAATGGAGTCTTTTGTTTAGACATGTAGCTAGCTAGCTAAACAATGAACCATAATCCCAACCCACACAGTACAAACGGATTGTCATAGCTAGCCACCATGCATGAAATGCTGTTGTATGAATATGCAGGTAGCTAAAGCTAACCAACCAGGTTCAATGTTAGCTAGCTAACTAACATTAGGCTATAACTAGCAATGCAAATTGCTTTCTGAGACACAAAAAATATAACTACACAGATCATGAACGTAACATTACCTAGGAAGCCAGCAAGCTAACGTTCGCTAGCTAGCAAACAATGCACTTTAACTTGCAATGAAAACTATGTTTTGACAACATTTGAATATCTGAAAATGTAGCTAGACTCTTACCCATATACACGGCAGACTGGAACCCCTAAAACTAAGTAACAGATTTCCTGTGTCATTTCCGTTTTGTTTGTAGCTACAGCTTGTTTGGCCCGTTGTGTCAAGTTACTCCGGTTCACACCGTGTGCAGAAAGTAGTCCATCAAAGCTTTTTCCCACTGATCTCGATTGCGCCTGTGTGTGTGTGTGTGTNGGGGGGGGGGGGGGGGGGGGGGTGTACTCTGCTGTCCTAGCTTCAGGGGCAAGCTGGTTCCACCATTGGGGTGCCAGGACAGAGAAGAGCTTTGACTGGGTTGAGCGCGAGGGCCAAGAGACCAGAGGTGCTTGTTGTGTAGGGTTTGAGCATAGCCTGAGGGTAGGCAGGGGCAAGTTCGACTTGGTTTTGTAGTGGACGCGAGCAACTGAAATCCAGTGGAGTGTGCAGAGGAGTGGGGTGACATGGGAGAACTTCGCAATGTGATAATTGCAGGGGTTTGATTGCACAAGTGGGGAGCCCAGGCAACAGCGAGTTGCAGTAGTCCAGACGGAAGATGACAAGTGCCAATGTGCTGCTTCCTGTGTGGGGCATGAACCTGTAGGAGTGATTCACTGCTTTGATGTTTGCAGAGAATGACAGGGTGTTGTCCAGGGTCACGCCAAGGTTCTTGGAGCTCCGTCTTGTCGAGGTTGAGCTTGTGACTGTGGGCCGACATCCAACCTGAGATATCGGTCAGGCATGCAGTGATGCATGTTGCCACTTGGGTGTCAGAAGGGGGGAAGGAGAAAAGTAGTTGAGTGTCTTCCACATAGCAATGATAGGAGAGACCATGTGAGGATATGACAGCGCCAAGTGACTTGGTGTATAGAGAGAGGAGGAGAGGGCCTACAACCGAGCCCTGGGGGACCCCAGTAGTGAGAGCATGTGGTGCAGACATAGATCCTCTCCACGTCACCTGGTAGGATGCAATCCAACAATGTGCAGAGCTCTCCACCCAGATCTGAGAGGGTGGAGAGGAGGATCTGATGGTTCAAGGGATCGAAGACAGTGGATCGAGGAGGATGAGAACAGAGGAGAGAGGGTCAGCTTTGGCAGTGCGGAGAACCTCCGTGACACAGAGAAGAGCAGTTTCGGTTGAGTGTCCTGTCTTGAAGCCTGACTGGTTAGGGTCAAGAAGATCGTTCTGGGAGAGATAGCTAAATAGTTGGTCAGAGACAGCACGCTCAAGTGGTTTGTAAAGAAATTAAAGAAGGGATACCGCTCTGTAGTTTTTGATGTCAAAGAGGTTGAGATTGGTTTCTTGAGGAGGGAGCTACTCTGGCCATTTTGAAGTCAGAGGGGATGCAGCCAGTGGTCAGGGAAGAGTTGATTAGGGAAGTGAGGAATGGGAGAAGATCTCCAGAGATGGTGTCAGGCAGGCAGGTTGTCGGGCGGCCGGACATCACTAGTCCTAGCATTTCATCTGGAGAGAGAGGGGAGAATGAGGAGCTGATGTCATCAACCTTCTTTTCAAAGTGGTTGACAAAGTCATCCGCAGAGAGTGAGGAGGTAGGGGGAGAGGGTGGAGGATTAAGGAGGGAGGAGAAGGTGGAAAAGAGTTCCCTAGGGTTAGAGGCAAACAATGTAAATTTAGAGTGATAGAACGTGCCTTAAAGCAGATAAAGAGGAAGAGAAGGTAGAGAGTAGGGAGGGAAAGAATGGTAAGTCCTCCGGAAGATTAGTTTTCCTCTAGCAGCCCTGTTCTGTAAGCTCGCAATGAGTCACTCAGCCACAGAGCAGGAGGAGAGGGTTGAGCAGGGTCATGACTGCAGTAAAATTCCCTGTGACCATTGAATCACAGTAAACTTATTTTATGCACTCTAGACATGCTTTGGTAGTACCCAACTTGCTTATGACCATCAGGTCCTAATGGCCTGGTACTCAGGGCTCTATTGTCTCTCCATCAGGTCCTAATGGCCTGGAACTCAGGGCTCTATTGTCCCTCCATCAGGTCCTAATGGCCTGGTACTCAGGGTCCTATTGTCCCTCCGTCAGGTCCTAATGGCCTGGTAATTGGGGCTCTATTGTCCCTCCATTCAGGTCCTAATGGCCGGGTACTCAGGCCTCTATTGTCCCTCCATCAGGTCCTAATGGCCTGGTACTCAGGGCTCTATTGTCCCTCCATCAGGTCCTAATTGTCTGGTACTCAGGGCTCTATTGTCCCTCCATCAGGTCCTAATGGCCTGGTACTCAGAGCTCTATTGTCCCTCCATCAGCTCCTAATGGCCGGGTACTCAGGCCTCTATTGTCCCACTAACCACTCTGACATCAATGCAAATGATATCGAAAATCACATCAAACACATACACCATTTATACAAATGTATGCCGATACATATTTCAGGCACACCCAAATGCTGACAGGTGTATAAAATCAAGTACCCAGCCTTACAATCTCCATAGACAATCATTGGCAGTAGAATGGCCTCACTAAAGAGCTCAGTGATTTTCAACTGTCATAGGATGCCACCTTTCCAACAAGTCAGTTCATCAAATTTCTGCCTTGCTAGAGCTTCCCTGGTCAACTTTATGTGCTGTTATAGTGAAGTGAAAATGTCTAGGAGCAACAACGGCTCAGCTATGAATTGGTAGGCCACACAAGGTCACAGAACGGAACAGCCGAGTGCTGAACCGCGTAACTTGTAAAAATCATCTGTCCTTGGTTGCATCACTCAGTACCCGAGTTCCAAACTGTCTCTGGAAGCAAGGTCAGCACAGTGACTGTTCATCGGGAGCTTCATGAAATGGGCTTCCATGGCCGAGCATCTGCACACAAGCCTAAGATCACCATGCACAATGTCATGCGCCGGCTGGAGTGGTGTAAAGCTCGCCGCCGTTGCTCTTTAGTGATGAATCACGCTTCACTATCTGGCAGTCAGATGGACGGATGTGGGTTTGGTGGATGCCAGGAGAACGCTACCAGCCCCGATGCATAATGCCAACTGTAAAGTTGGGTGGTCTGGGGCTGTTTTTCATGGCTTGGGCTAGGCCCCTTAGTTCCAGTGAAGGGAAATGTTAACCTACCGCATACAGACAATTCTGTGATAAAACATTTTGGCCAAAAGTTTGGCGAAGGCCCTTTCCTGTTTCAGCATGACAATGCCCCTGTGCATACAGCGAGGTCCATACAGAAATGGTTTGTTGAGATCGGTGTGGAAGAACATGACTGGCCTGCACAAAGCCCTGACCTTAACCCCACTGAACATCTTTGGTATGAATTGAACACCGACTCCGAGCCAGGCCTATTTGCCCAACATCAGTGCATGACCTCACTAACGCTCTTATGACTGAATGGAAGCAAGTTTCCCCAGCAATGTTCCAACATCTAGTGGATAGCTTTCCCAGAAGTGTGGAGGCTGTCATAGCAGCAAAGGGGGGACCAACTCCATATTAATGACCATGATTTAAGAATGAGATGTTCGTCATGTAGTGCATCATCAAAACAGTAGGCCTACAGTACTTTAAAATTCACCTCACTGTGATGATCAATTTGAAGAAAGAAGTTCAACAGCAGGTTGAAACAGTGTAAAACATGGTTGTGGATGTTATTTCAAAGCCAAACACAAGGAAATGGACAGCGCTTTCTAAGGTGATGATTCATTCAAAACACCCATACCCATGTTAGAGCTTATGCATAGGCTTATGAGCCCAAGCCCGGAAAAAAAGAAAACTGAATACAAATTATGATTGTCCCTGGTTCGAATCCAGGCTGTATCACATCCGGCCATAATTGGGAGTCCCATAGGGCGGCGCACAATTGGCACAGCATTGTCCAGGTTTGGCCGGGGTAGGCCGTCATTGTAAATAAGAATTAGTTCTTATCTGTCTTGTCTAGTTAAATACATTTTGATAAAATAAATAATTGTGCCTTTATAGAATACAGTTGAAGTCGGAAGTTTACATACACTTAGGTTGGAGTCATTAAAACTCGTTTTTCAACCAGTCCACAAATTTCTTGTTAACAAACTATAGTTTTGGCCAGTCGGTTAGAACATCTACTTTGTGCATGACACAAGTACATTTTTCCAACAATTGTTTACAGACAGATTATTTCACTTATAATTCATTTTATCACAATTCCAGTGGGTCAGAAGTTTACATACACTAAGTTGACTGTGCCTTTAAACAGTTTGGAAAATCACTCAGTACCCGAGTTCCAAACTGCCTCTGGAAGGAAGGTCAGCACAGTGACTGTTCATCGGGAGCTTCATGAAATGGGCTTCCATGGCCGAGCATCTGCACACAAGCCTAAGATCACCATGCACAATGTCATGCGCCGGCTGGAGTGGTGTAAAGCTCGCCGCCGTTGCACTTTAGTGATGAATCACGCTTCACTATCTGGCAGTCAGATGGACGGATGTGGGTTTGGTGGATGCCAGGAGAACGCTACCAGCCCCGATGCATAATGCCAACTGTAAAGTTGGGTGGTCTGGGGCTGTTTTTCATGGCTTGGGCTAGGAATTGTAAAAAATTGAGTTTAAATTTAATTGGCTAAGGTGTATGTACATTTCAGACTTCAACTGTATATGGTGCATGCAACAATCTCAGCTCTGTAGATTTTGTTGCGAAAAGACAGAATCAATAGATCACTTATTCTGGTTTTGCCCCTATGTAGCTTGTTTCTGATCACAGGTTTAGGAATTGTTAAAAAATCAGTACATGCACTTAAAAGTAACCTTACAGCAGTGTTGGGTGATCTGGAAAGCCATAGCCAATCAATAAATAATACAATGATACTCGTAGGAAAGGATTTCGTCTTTAGCTCACAATCTGTGGATAAAATACGATTAGAAAGATCGTACCACAGCACAATAGAAAAATATATGGCACATGGAAACCATACATGGCGGTCTATGGTGATAGGTGGGATGGGCTGAGAGTGGCTGAGGGTTGGGATTAAAGAGTTTGGTAATGTATCGCTGTTATATATAAAAGTACCATGTATGTAAAATGTATAGGTAAAATGCATAGGTAAAATGTACAGGTAAAATGCATAGGTAAAATATGTATGTAAAATGTATATGTCAATTTTGTACGTAAAATGCATAGGCAAAACATGTATGTACAATGTATAGATAAAATGTATGCATATGTAGCAAAAAAGCTGTAAAATAACCTTAGGAAAAAGTAGATATGAAGTACATATATTTTTAGGCGGCTTAACACCCTGTCCCGTGGCTCAACTTTCCCCATAGCCGGAGTGAGTTGTGCCAGAGACTACTTTTTTGCGGCAAGCTACGTTTTCAAAGCTGTGATGTTCACATGAATTCAGATTTTTTCCAGGGATACACAACATCCTGAAATAAAGTACATTGTGTGTACAAAACATTAAGAACACCTTCCTAATATTAAGTTGCACCCCCCCCCCCCCCNATGTCAAAGATGGATTAGTAATGACATATCTCCAATTGAGAGGAGCTGGGAGGAATAGGACTCTCTCTCACACACTCCCCCTAGATGAGCACCCTTCATTCTTACTTCAGTGATGTGGTAACTTCTAGACAGGGATTACTGTAGATTGTGAATATAAATGATAACAGCGCATGTCGGGAAGCGACCCCCTCCTATTCCCTTTTATTTTCATTCTCGCAACATGGTGTTTCGTAACTAAAATGGCGGCACAGCAAAAGAAGAAAAGTGTTGTTTGAAGACAGGACACAAGTTTTTTTTTAACACCCCTGTTTGTGTGACTGAAGAGATTGATAACATCTGAGCTGGATTAGCAAAAAACATTACTCAGGTCCCAGGAAATGTCATTTTAATAGAATTGTTGAGAACGTCATGACCTCTCCCAGGCCTGGCCTACAGACAGACCTCTCCCTGACCTGGCCTACAGACAGACCTCTCCCTGACCTGGCCTACAGACAGACCTCTCCCAGACCAGGCTTACAGACAGACCTCTCCCAGACCTGGCCTACAGACAGACCTCTCCCTGACCTGGCCTACAGACAGACCTCTCCCTGACCTGGCCTACAGACAGACCTCTCCCAGACCAGGCTTACAGACAGACCTCTCCCTGATCTGGTCTACAGACAGACTTCTCCCTGACCTGACCTATTTCTGTCTCTGACTGAACATTCTGTGTTAATGCAGTTCATACAATTAGCATTTATCATCGTAATTACATTACTGCATTTTGAGGAAATTGACCTTGGACTGAGAAGACAATTCCAGCAGTAGAATGCAACTAGAATACTTTGAAAGTGAAAAATGAAATGAGCACATAGTATAAAAACTACACTGAACAAAAATATAAAAAGCAACCTGTAAATTGTTGGTCCCATGTTTCATGATCTGAAATAAAAGATCCCAGAAATTTCCCATATGGACAAAATGTATTTCTCTCAAATTTTGTGCACAAATTTGCTTACATCCCTGTTAGTGAACATTTCTTCTTTGCGAAGATAAACCTTTTGCCTTACAGGTGTGGGATATCAAGAAGCTGATTAAACTGCATGATCATTACACAGGTGCACCTTGTGCTGGGGACAATAAAACGCCACTCTAAATTGTGCAGTCTTGTCACACAACACAATGACACAGATGTCTCAAGTTTTGAGGGAGTGTGCAATTGGCATGCTGACTGCAGGAATGTCCACCAGAGCTGTTGCCAGATAACTGAATGTTAATTTCTCTACCATAAGCGTCCAACGGGCCTAACAACTGCAGACAACGTGTATGGCGTCGTGTGGGCGAGCTGTTTAAGTGATGTCAGTGTTGTGAACAGAGTGCCCTATTATAGTGGTGGCGTTATGGTATGGGCAGGCATAAGCTACGGAAAACGAACACAATTGCATTTTATCGATTGCAATTTGAATTTTTAAGGTTTCTGTGACCAACAGATGCATATCTGTATTCCCAGTCATGTGAAATCCATAGGGCCTAATTCATTTTTCAATTGACTGATTTCCTTACGTGAACTGTAACTCAGTAAAATCTTTGAAATTGTTGCCTGTTGCATTTAGATTTTTCTTCAGTATAGATCCAGAGATATAAAAATGAAAGGAACATTAGGCAGACAATTTGTTACTGCAGAGGCAAAGTCCTCTCCCCACTTCCACTCTTCCCACACAGGGATAGTGGAAAATGCCACTGACATTCCGTCTCTAATTTGACAGGGTTTTTTTTCTATTCAATTGTATTATTCTTTTTTATCATAATATTTATTCTGGCGGATATGTTAATGTCTGGAAATACACTGTGGCGCCCATAGATATGTCTGAGGTGTTAGCGTGGTCTTTGGTTAAAGGAGGCTAGGAAGTCTTGCTGCTCGGCCTTGATGTGGGTAAGTTAAAGTCTGCGGTGGCGGTGCCAATCCTTCCAGGAATATCTCAAATAAATCAGGTGTGATAGCCCTGTGGAAAAATGGTCCTCTGGTCATATAAACTTTCTTTCCACTGAACATTCTTTTAAACAGGGGAAAGGGAAATTAACTTTTTTGCACCTTTGTCATACACTAAAACACATTTTCTTGGGTGTCTGGGTAGGATACATTTTTTTTGTGAGAGCAGACAAAAAGCATTCCAATGGTAAAACTGCTAGAGGTCAGAACAGCAGGCCAAATCAAATCAAATAACATTTTACTTGTCACATGCGCTGAATACGACAGGTGTAGACCTTGCAGTGAAATGCTTACTTACAAGATGATTGTGGACTTCAGGAGATGATCATGGACTTCAGGAAACAGCAGAGGGAGCACCTCCCTATCCACATCGACGGGACAGTAGTGGAGAAGGTGGAACGTTTTAAGTTCCTCGGCGTACACATCACGGATAAACTGAAATGGTCCACCCACACAGACAGCGTGGTGAAGAAGATGCAACAGCGCCTCTTCAACCTCAGGAGGCTGAAGAAATTTGGCTTGTCACCGAAAACACTCACAAACCTTTACAGATGCACAATCTAGAGCATCCTGACGGGCTGTATCACCGCCTGGTATGGCAACTGCTCCGCCCACAACCGTAAGGCTCTCCAGAGGGTAGTGAGGTCTGCACAACGCATCACCGGGGGCATACTACCTGCCCTCCAGGACACCTACACCACCCGATGTCACAGGAAGGCCAAAAAGATCATCAAGGACAACAACCACCCGAGCCACTGCCTGTTCACCCCGCTGTCATCCAGAAGGCGAGGTCAGTACAGGTGCATCAAAGCTGGGACCGAGAGACTGAAAAACAACTTCTATCTCAAGGCCATCAGACTGCTGAGTGGCTGCTGCCAACATATTGATTCAAATCTCTAGCCACTTTTTCATATTTGCTTATTGCCGTATACAGCTCATTGAGTGCGGTCTTAGTGCCAGCATGGGTTTGTGGCATTAAATAGACAGCTACGAAGAATATAGATGAAAACTCTCTGTCTACAGCTTATCATGAGATACTCTATCTCAGGCGAGCAAAACCTTGAGACTTCCTTAGATATGGTACACCAGCTGTTGTTTTGAATATACATATACCCCCACCCCTTGTCTTACCAGAGGCTGCGGTTCTATCCTGCCGATACAGTGTATAACCCGCCAGCTGCATGTTATTCATGTCGTCATTCAGCCACGACTCGGTGAAACATAAGATATTACAAATCTTTATGTCCCGTTGGTAGGATATACGTGCTTGTAGTTCGTCCACTTTATTATCCAATGATTGTAAGTTGGCTAATAGTACCGATGGTAAAGGCAGATTAGCCACTCTTCACCGGATCCTTACAAGGCACCCCAACCTCCTTCCGCGATACCTCCATCTCTTTCTCCAGCGAATGACGGGGATGAGGGCCTTGTCAGGTGTCTGGAGTAAATCCCTCTCATCCGACACATTAAAGAAAAATTATTTGTCCAGTTCAAGGTGAGTAAATGCTGTTCTGATGTCCAGAAGCTCTTTTCGGTCATACAAGATGGGAGCAGCAACATTATGTGCAAAATAAGTTACAAACAATGTGAAAAAAATCTGAGATCCAAACAGGAAAAATAAACAGGAGAAATTATTCAGATCAAGCAGAAGAAGGGTGGATGAAGGGGAAAAAATGTGAGAGGATCAGGACATGAAAGGGGGAAAAAATGAAAAATGCACCCTTAAAGTTCATACCAGTGTTTGTTTTAACTGCAAGTAAGTCAGCAGAGGTGACGGTTTTGGAGAGTCTGGCGTGCCCAAAGTAAAATGCCTGCCACTCAGGCCCAGAAAATAGGATATGCACATAATTAGTACTATTGGATAGGAAACACTCTGAGGTTTCTAAAAGTGTTAAAATAATGTATGTGAGTATAACAGAACTGATATAGCAGGCAAAAACTCGATGAAAATCCATTCGGATTTGCAGTTTTTTTTGTAAATGACCTTCTCCAGGCTGCCTATTCATTTGTATTTTAACTAGGACTGAGACTGCAGTACCTATGGCTTCCACTAGATGTCAACAGTCTTTATACAGAGTCTGGAAGCTGTAGCACTAAGCAGAACAGATAGGAAGAGGAAGTAGTGAAGCGACCACTATTGTCAACAACGTTTGACGGGCGCGAGATTGTGAGCGCGCCCCACTTTATTTTCATTTCCTATTGTTCACGTTATCGTCCGGTTGAAATATTACAGTAAATATACATAAAAGGATACCTAAGGATACATTAAAAATGATGTTTGATTTGTTTGTAGAACGTTTATAGGTATAATTTGAACGTGTTCTCTTCACGGTTCAATGGGCGACTCAACGGTGGATTTTCTGATCATAGCGCGCCAACCAAACGGAGATTTATGGATATAGTAAATTACTTTTTCTAACAAAAGAACCATTGGATGTCTTCGTTGGACACTTGGGAAGCCCTCAGCAGAAGTTTTTCGAAAGGTAAGTGATATTTTTTAGCTCTTATATGGGTTTTGTGTGACCCGCGCTGGATATGAATTTATGCCAATGTGGAAAATATATTAGGTGCTATGCTCAAACAATCAAATGTTGTGCTTTCGCCGTGAAGCCTTTTTGAAATCTGCTGTGATATTGCCAAGAAGCAGAGCTTTTGATGACTATGCAAGACTTGTATATTGATGAATGTTTAATAATTAAACTTTTGGATTTTGAATTTGGTGCCTTACATTTCACCGGGTAGTGTCGGGAGCGGCCCGCTAGCCCGCCGTTTCTCCCTAAGTAGTTAAAAAAGGAAGGTGGAAAAGGACAGGAAAGACACACACACACACTTCTCCCCTTGATTTTAGCAGGTCCGATCAGAGCTTTTTAGTTCTGTCAGGACACTAGATATGTCTCTATCACACTTCTCCTGGTGACTGGTGTCGGCTGTGAGGGATTACTAGTGGGTAAGTGAGAGACAGAAGTCTTTGCATGCAGACCAGACAGACCTTTAGGTTTGAGCAGAGAGCACAGCAGTCAAACATAGGTCCTAGGTTGCATTTGAAATTGGAACCCTATTCCCTACATAGTGCATTGCTTTGGACCAGAGCCCTATGGGTCATGGTCAAAAGTAGTGCACTACATAGGGAATAGGGTTCCATTTTGGCCACCCACCTAGTATGCACATTGGGGCTGTTGATGTTTGGAAAGAGGAAAATTAAATGGACAGTTTTTTATCCTTCTGACAGTGGTATCACTTTGGGCAAATTAGCTGAATTTCCTCGTTTATTATTATGACTGATTGGGGAGCGTCAGCGCAGTGTCTCAGCGCACTTGACCACTCACCTCACCGTTGCTGTGAGGTAAATCGTTTCAAACGGATTCTATCAGTTACGAGGTCGGGTTGTCATGGGAGACGGTTAAATGAAGCCCCCCCCGTCACAGACTTCCAGTTGAAGGTCCTAGTCTTTGTCCCAAATGGCATCCTATTCCCTATTTAGTGCACTACTTTTAACCAGGACCCATACGGGCTCTGGTCAAATGTAGTGCACTATATATGGAATAGGGTGCCATTTGGGACGCAGGGTATGTGAGCGTAGCAGAGCTGGAGCAAGGAGGGGAGCATGCCCAATTTGACTAGAGATGTGGAGTGAGTTTCACAAAGGCTGAAGCGTCAATTTTGCTCCAGTTCCACTCATTTCAGGGCTCAGGGCATGCCTGGCCCAGCATACATTTGTAGTCTACTTGTGTGCTGCTATAGCCCCTTGCTTTAGCTACTGTCATCTAGTATGCTAAGTATTCACATACACATATTTATCAGAAGTTATTGGTCACATACACATATTTAGCAGATGTTATTGGTCACATACACATATTTATCAGAAGTTATTGGTCACATACACATATTTATCAGAAGTTATTGGTCACATACACATATGTATCAGAAGTTATTGGTCACATACACATATTTAGCAGATGTTATTGGTCACATACACATATTTAACAGATGTTAGTGTGTGTGTTGCGAAATGCTTGTGTTCCTAGCTCCAACAGTGCAGTAATATCTAAAACACTATTCACAACAATACACACAAATCTAAAAGTAAAATAATGGAATTAAGAAATATATAAATATTAGATCAAGCAATGTCGGAGTGGCATTGTCTAAAATACAGTAGAATAGAATACAGTATGTACATGTGAGTAAAGCAGTAAGTAAACATTATTTAAAGTGACTAGTGTTCCATTATTAAAGTGGCCAGTGATTCCAAGTCTATGTATATAGGGCAGCAGCCTCTAAGGTGCAGTGATGACCTTAAGATAGAAGCTGTTTTTCTGTCTCTCTGTCCCAGCTTTGATGCACCTGTAATGACCTCGCCTTCTGGATGATAACGGGGTGAACAGGCTGTGGCTCGGGTGGTTGATCTCCTTGATTATCTTTTTTGCCTTCCTGTGACATTGGGTGCTGTAGGTGTCCTGGAGGGCAGGCCCCCGGTGATGCATTGTGCAGACCGCACCACCCTCTGGAGAGCCCTGAGGTTGTGGGCGGTGCAATTGACGTACCAAGCAGTGATACAGCCCAACAGGATGCTCTCAATGGTGCATCTGTAAAAGTTTGTGAGGGTTTTAGGTGACAATCCAAATTTCTTCAGCCTCCTGAGGTTGAAGAGGCGCTGTTGCACCTTCTTCGCCACTCTGTCTGTGTGGGTGGACCATTTCAGATCATCAGTGATGATGTGTACACCAAGGAACTTGAAGCTTTCCTCCTTCTCCACAGCGGTCTCGTCGATGTGGTTTGGGGCGTGCTCCCTCTGCTGTTTCCTGAAGTCCATGATCAGCTCCATTGCTTTTTTGACATTGAGAGAGAGATTATTTTCCAGGCACCACTGTCCCAGGGCCCTCACCTCCTCCCTGTAGGCTGTCTCGTCATTGTTGGTAATCAGGCTTATTACTATTGTGTTGTGTGCAAACTTGATGATTGAGTTGGAGGCGTGAGTGGCCACACAGTCATGGGTGAACAGGGAGTACAGGAGGGGGTTGATGGTTTGGTTTCAATACTTCAAAACAAAATGGTATGTCCAGGTAGTCACAAAAATAGATGGGTATTGGTTAAATTGTGATTTTAATGAATGGAGCGAATTTGGAGCAGTTTTTAGCAGAGAGGTTGGAAAGAAGTGGACCGCCAGAACGGCTCCATGCAAGATGAGCGGGATTTCCGACCGCTCAACTCCACTCACATATTCTGTTTGGGACGGAGCCCTACTTCCTGAGAGGAGCACTCTGCTCAACCCCAGAGCCTGTCAACAGTTTCACTGGGGTTGCACGATACCGCGACAAATGGGATGTGCCATTCGTGCAGATCCACTGAGCGCCTTATTTACTTTGTATACAGGACATGAGAGGAGAAGAGGAGGAGAGAAGGGAAGAAGAGAAGGAGAGGAGGAGAGGAGAAGACGAGATGAGAAGGAGAGGGGAGGAGAAAAGGAGAAGGAGAGGGGAGGAGAAGAGGAGAAGGAGAGGAGGAGAGAATGAGGAGAGGAGGAGATGAGGAGATGAGGAAAGTAGGGAAGGAACGGAGAGAAGTAGAGGAGGAGAGGAGGATTAGAGGAGGAGGAGAAGAGGGGAGAGGAGGAGAGGAGAGAAGTAGAGGAGGAGAGGAGG
>QNTS01003726.1:4993-44832 GCA_003317085.1 Hucho hucho | reverse complement strand
TTCAGCATTTCACTGTAAGGTCTACACCTGTTGTATTCAGCATTTCACTGTAAGGTCTACACCTTTTGTATTCAGCATTTCACTGTAAGGTCTACACCTGTTGTATTCAGCATTTCACTGTAAGGTCTACACCTGTTGTATTCAGCATTTCACTGTAAGGTCTACACCTGTTGTATTCAGCATTTCACTGTAAGGTCTACACCTGTTGTATTCAGCATTTCACTGTAAGGTCTACACCTGTTGTAGTCAGCATTTCACTGTAAGGTCTACACCTGTTGTATTCAGCATTTCACTGTAAGGTCTACACCTGTTGTATTCAGCATTTCACTGTAAGGTCTACACCTGTTGTATTCAGCATTTCACTGTACAGTCTACACCTGTTAGTTAGAGCCTGTAAGTAAGCATTTCACTATAAGGTCTACACCTGTTGGTTAGAGCCTGTAAGTAAGCATTTCACTGTAAGGTCTACACCTGTTGGTTAGAGCCTGTAAGTAAGCATTTCACTGTAAGGTCTACACCTGTTGGTTAGAGCCTGTAAGTAAGCATTTCACTGTACGGTCTACACCTGTTGGTTAGAGCCTGTAAGTAAGCATTTCACTGTAAGGTCTACACCTATTGGTTAGAGCCTGTAAGTAAGCATTTCACTATAAGGTCTACTGTTGTATTCGGCGCACGTGACAAATAAACTTTGATTTGATTTGATTTTACATCTAGTGGAAGCCATAGGTACTGCAACCTGGGAGATGGAATCCAGCATGCCCTATACCAGCCCATGGTAAAAGAAGGCATGTCAAAAAAAAACATTTTTCCCGGATGGATTGTGCTCGGGTTTTTGCCTGCCATATCAGTTCTTTTATACTCACAGACAATATTTTAACAGTTTTAGAAACTTCAGAGTTTTCTATCCAATAGAACTAATTATATACATATCCTAGTTTCTGGGCCTGAGTGGCAGGCATTTTACTTTGGGCACGCCAGACTGTCCAAAACTCTGAAAAATGCTGCCGCTCCCTATTAAATGTAGTCTGGTGTTTGCATTTACAGATGCGTAATATATTGGCACCCTGCCTAGCACAATTCACTATTACTTATCAAATATGTCGAAATTGATAACACCTTTAGTCGTAACATGTTACAACTGAACAGGACCAATGAAATTAAATTAAATTAAATGGCACGGAGATGTTTCACTTCAAAGCCAAATTATTCAACATTCTAATTAATTTGGTTGGAGGAAAGTGATTCCCGTTTATATGTAACTCATCTCACCTGTGGCAAGTGGCAGGTGCCTACAGGGTAAAACTAGCCATTCAACCAGTATTGAAAAGAGAAAAGAGAACCTTCTGCTCCATTGCATTCCCTTGTGGAGTATATTTGACTGCCTCTGTAGAATGATTACATAAAAACTTGCCATGAGAGCTTGAATACATTTCCATACAATTTGAACAGTCTATTGTAACCCTAAACACAGCAGGACATTCTGATGAAAAGTCAGTACATGGTCTTTAAAGGCTGATTGAGACCTTTCACGCCACAAACCTGTAAATTCACTTCAAACCTTATGTAAAATGATCAGCATGGTGGATATGATGATTATATGACCTAGGTTGCTGAACACATAGCTCCCAAGAGAGACCTTTCAGCCATGGCAAGTAGACAATCAAATTCAATCAATCAAATGTATTTATAAAGCCCTTTTGTGTAACATCACAAAGTACTTTAAAAGTAAACGCATATAATTACATTGAGCATATGAAGTGCCTTCAGGAAGTATTCACACCCCTTGACTTTTCTCACTTTTTGTTGTGTTACAGCCTCAATTTGAAACAGATTTGTTTAGATGTTGTGTTACTGGCCTGCACACAAAACCCCATAATGTCAAAGTGAAGTTATGTTTTTCAACATGTTTACAAATTAATAAAAAATGGCCGAAATGTCTTGAGTCAATAAGTATTCAACCTCTTTGTTATGTCAAGACTAAATAAGTTCAGGAGTCAAAATGTGCTTAACAAGTCACATAAAGAGCTGGATGGACTCCCTCTGTGTGCAATAATAGTGTTTAACATGATTTTTGAATGACTACCTCATCTCTGTACCCCACACAATTATATGTAAGGTTCCTCAGTCAAGCAGGGAATTTCAAGCACATATTCAACCACAAAGACCAGGGAGATTTTCCAATGCCTTGCAAAGAAGGGCACCTATTGGTAGATGGGTAAAAATAAAAAGCAGCCATTGAATATCCCTTTGAGCATGGTGAAGTATTTAATTACACTTTGGATGGTGTATCAATACACCCAGTCACTACAAAGATACAGGCATCCTCCCAACTCAGTTGCCGGAGAGGAAGGGAAGCCCTCAGAGATTTCATCATGAAGCCAATAGTGACTTTAAAACAGTTAAAGAGTTCAAATCAAATCAAATTTTATTGGTCACATACACATGGTTAGCAGAAGTTATTGGTCACATAAACATGGTTAGCAGATGTTATTGGTCACATACACATAGTTAGCAGATGTTATTGGTCACATACACATGGTTAGCAGATGTTAATGCGAGTGTAGCGAAATGCTTGAGTTTCTAGTTCCGACAGTGCAGTAATATCTAACAAGTAATCTAACAATTCCACAGCAACTACCTAATACACACAAATCTAATATATATACATATCAATATATGGATGAACGATGAGCAAGCGGCATAGGCAAGATGCAATAGATGGTATAAAATACAGTATATACATATGGGATGAGGAATGCATAATATGTAAACATTATTAAAGTGACTAGTGATCTATTTATTAAAGTGGCCAAGTGATTTCAAGTCTGTATGTAGGCAGCAGTCTCTCTGTGTTAGTGACGGCTGTTTAACAGTCTGATGGCCTTGAGATAGAAGCAATTTTTTTGTCTCTCGGTCCCAGTTTTGATGCACCTGTACTGACCTCACCTTCTGGATGGTAGCGGTGTGAACAGGCAGTGGCTCGGGTGGCTGTTGTCCTTGATGATCTTTTTGGCCTTCCTGTGACATCTGGTGGTGTAGGTGTCCTGGAGGGCAGGTCGTTATCCCCGGGTGATGCGTTGTGCAGACCGCACCACCCTCTGGAGAGCCCTGGAGAGTTTAATGGCTGTGATAGGAGAAAACTGAGGATGGACCAACAACTTTGTCGTTACTCCATAATACTAACCTAATTGACAGAGTGAAAAGAAGGAAGCCTGTACAGAATAAAAATATTCCAAAACATGCCGTCTGTTTGCAACACTGCACTAAAGTAATACCGAAAGAAATGTGGCAAAGCAATTAACTTTTTGTCCTGAATATAAAGTGTTATGTTTGGGCCAAATCCAACACAACACATTACTGAGTACCACTCCATATTTTGAAGCACGTTGGTGGCTGTATCATGTTATGGGTATGCTTGTAATCGTTAAGGACTGTTTTTCAGGCTAAAAAAAGAAACGGAATGAAGCTAAGCACAGGCAAAATCCTAGAGGAAAACCTGGTTCAGTGTACTTTCCACCAGGCACTAGGAGATTAATTAATCTTTAGCAGGACAATAACCAAGGCCAAATTTACACTGGAGTTGCTTACCAAGAAGACAGTGAACGTTTGGCCAAGTTACAGTTTTGACTTAAATCTACTTAAAAATGTATAGAAAGACCTGAAAATGGTTGTGTAGCAATGATCAACAACCAATTTGAGAGCTTAAAGAATTTAGAAAAGAATAATGGGCAAATGTTGCACAATCCAGGTGTGAAAAGCTCTTAGAAACTTACCCAGAAAGACTCACAGCTGTAATTATTGCCAAAGGTACTTTTACAAAGTATTGATTCAGAGGTGTGAATTTATGTAAAGTAGATATTTCTGTATTTATTTTTCAATAAATTTCCTGAAATTCTTAAAACATGTTTTCACTTTGTCATTATGTGGTATTGTGTGTAGATTAATGAGATTTTTTTTTTATATTTAGTCAATTTTTCATTCAGGCATTAAGACAACGACATGTGTAATAAGTCAAGTGGTGTGAATACTTTCTGAAGGCACTTTAGAAGTATAGGATCTCTATTACCGGTGATGTAGTGGTCTCGCTTCTCATGTCTCGCTGTGTGGCCACCCTTTGACCGGTGGACACATCTGCTCTTCATACAGCACTGTGTGTGTGTTGTGTGTGTGAGTGTGTGTGATTTTGTATGCATACACAAATATATGCATTTAGTGACTACAAGAGCATTGGGAGCTGTGGTGATGGTGGTACCTGGGAGGCAAATATCCACTATCCCTAACTTGGACAATTTTTTGTGGGGGGGGCACATGGAGAGAGCCATGTTGTACGATGTGTGTCCAGATCACCCACATCTTTGCAAAGATTCTGATCACACTCTGTCTCGTGTCAACATTGAAAAAACTAATTCATAAATGATTTTGGACTTTTTGTATGTTCGTGTGCATATCTGAGGTTGTGAATCATCACCATGTTTATATGGAGTTCTTCACTGCAGAGTGGCTTTGGTTACCCAGCCCTAACCCTTTGGTTACCCAGACTTAACCCTTTAGTTACCCAGCCGTAACCCTTTAGTTACCCAGCCGTAACCCTTTAGTTTCCCAGCCTTAACCCTTTAGTTACCCAGCCTGGGCTGTAGCATACCCATAAGTGAAGCCCCTTCACCGGATAGCTGTGAAAAATTCCTCCCAATTTTTCACAAGCCCATCCAGACCTAGAACAATGGCTGAGACACTGTACGTGTGGTCCAACCGGACCAGACCAGAGATGAGACTACAGGTGAACTGGACACTACAGTAAAGTACAGCTGCAGGGGGCTCTTACAGTAACTCACAGCAACACGTGTTGTGTATAAATACAACTTAACACTATTCAATTCTATGAATACAAGTTGTCATTATTACAGTAGTGGAATGATTCTATTTATATACTGTGAAATTCCACTTTGATACTAAAAACCTTCTGTAGCGTCAGCGTTGGTTGGAGTTGCACTAACTGTTGGCAATAGTTTATTTATTTGGAGAAATCTGAGGAACTTAGTGGCAAATTCTTCTGTCCTGGTCACTGAAATAAGCCTGCTCACAACAAAGAGGAAAACAAAGTCCCTGCCAATCAAAATGGAATTCCAGCTGCTGACATAGATCAGGTTCTAGAGTCTGGCGCTCTCCCCATGTCGCAATGACCTACCGCTGAGCCAAGAGACTAATTACAGAGATATAACTGCCTGAAATAATAGTTGTGTAAATGAGAAAAGACTAAAGAGCCTTCAAACATGTCCAGAAGCAGCCACTTAGATTTTATAAATAATCTGTCACTGTCTGTAAGGTATTTGTGTATTGAGATCTACTGTATTGTATATATTTTAATATATTATGAGGACAATGTTCGATTTAAGGGCAAACTTTGATAGGGTACCTACCAAAGTATACTGTAGTCTCTCTAGACAAACGTGTTGCCTCCCACAATGTGCCAATGTTCCACCTTACACGTCTGTAGAATTTCCTGTGTGAGTTGGGACAAAGAAGACAAGTCCGAAACGGGACGTGCGTCACCGGTGACGTCCCTGCAGTATCCGCTTGTTTCCCTAGCTAAACCTGAGCACAAATATGAGCCCTGCCTACCCAAACTCACGATTTGTTGTGAAAGTTGTCTGTCTGAAGAGGACCCTCCCCAGAACATGTTTTGTTTTCTCCTTTCGAATTGTCCAAGAGAATCTGACATCCTCCGCAGACCTTGCTCCAAGGATTGGGATTTCCGAGACCTAGACCTAGAGACCTAGATCAGATAATGCGTTAACCAGTGATTGCCGACACCCACATAGATTATGTTTTTGGCAGTGTTGGAGGTGTAACTGCATTGGAGCTGTCATATCGGTGATCAGCTGCTCTTGATCATTGTCTCTAAGCCACACCCCTCCCACTCAAGTTAGAAGTTCAGAATGAGAAAGTGTAGGCTATATAAAAATAATGACACTCACATTTAAACTTATTAAATAAAAGAATAAGGATTTATATCAGCCTAATGGAGGTGTAGATTACATCTATCATCCTAACGGAGGTCTAGATCACATCTGTCATCCTAACGGAGGTGTAGATCACATCTGTCATCCTAGCGGAGGTGTAGATTACATCTATCATCCTAACGGAGGTGTAGATCACATCTATCATCCTAACGGAGGTGTAGATCACATCTGTCATCCTAACGGAGGTGTAGATGACATCTATCATCCTAACGGAGGTGTAGATCACATCTGTCATCCTAACAGAGGTGTAGATTACATCTCACCTTCCAGAGTTCGAAATTGTCAAGAATTGTGGGTGCTGGTTCAGTGAGTCAGGCGCAGGATAGCAGAGATGTGTGGACAAGGTATTTAATAAGACAACAGCACCAGTACACAAACGATACAAGGTGCGGGAAAAAATACCGGTCTCACAAATATAACGGGCGTAAAACACAGAACCCGGCAAACAATCAACCAGCCGTATCATAACCAATAGAACAATGAATATTAACAGGCACACAAACATGTGGGAAACAGAGGGTTAAGTAATGAACATGTAATTGGGGAATTGAAACCAGGTGTGTAGAAACAAAGACAAAACAAATTGAAAAATGAAAAGTGGATCGGCGATGGCTAGAAGGCCGGTAACGTCGACCGCCGAACGCCGCCCGAACAAGGAGAGGGACCGACTTCAGCGGAAGCCGTGACAGAAATTGAAAACAAGGCTGCATCCAATGGCAATGTCCGCTTTAGGTATAATGCCGGCAGCCGCTTGTGGATTTGACAGCTCTGCAGTTACATCTCTGACACCACCAAATCTGCCGCTTTGCGGATGACACCACCAAAACAACCGCTATGTGGATGACACCACCAAAACAACCACTATGCGGACGACACCACCAACAAAACTGCTGTGTGGATGTAGGCTAAAGCGAACATTATTGAAAAGAGCACTAAGCTAAGGATATCAATCACAAAAAACAAATACAAACAGGTACACAAACACACACACGCACACCTCACTGAGTCCCATTAGCACTCAGACTCTAAGCCTGGCTGGGGGGATAAAACTCAACCTCTTTACCTAATGCATAGGCGAGCAAACCAACTTGTTTCAAAACCACATCAGCATGTGCCAACAGTTTGAAAAACATAATTGTTGGTGAGTCAAGATTACGTGGCAAAGGTATAATTCTGTCATTTTGTTATTCTTTACCTGTAGCATGTTATATATGAAATACCCCCAAATATAATACAGACTAAAACATATCTATTCTTGTCTAAACCACTCTTGTGTAGTCAGCACACTTGATGATTAAGTTGTAGACGTGCGTGGCCACACAGTTATGGGTGAACAGTGAGTACAGGAGGGGGCTGAGCACGCAACCCTGTGGGGCCCCAGTCATCAATCTACACACAATAATCCATAATGACGTCACAATAATCCATAATGACATCACAATACCCCATAATGACATCACAATACCCCATAATGACATCACAAAGCCCATAATGACATCACAATACCCCATAATGGCATCTCAATAATCCATAATGACATCAAAATAATCCATAATGACATCACAATACCCCATAATGACATCACAATAATCCATAATGACATCACAATAATCCATAATGACATCACAATAATCCATAATGACATCTCAATAATCCATAATGACATCACAATAATCCATAATGACATCACAATACCCCATAATGACATCACAATACCCCATAATGACATCACAATAATCCATAATGACATCACAATAATCCATAATGACATCACAATAATCCATAATGACAAAGTGAAAACAGGTTTTTAGAGGTTTTAGCAAATTTATACAAAATAAGAACAGAAATACCTTATTTACATAAGTAATCAGACCCTTTGCTTGTGGTTGAATCTGTGCTTGAAATTCACTACTCGACTGAGGTACTTTACAGATAATTGTATGTGTGGGGTACAAAGATGAGGTAATCATTATAAAATCATGTACTTCTTAGGGATCACTGGGGCGCTAGCGCCCCACTCCCGACACTACCAGGTGAAATGCAAGGCGCCAAATTCAAAATCCAAAAGTTGAATTATTAAACATCCACCAATATACAAGTGTTCCATACTCATCAAAAGCTCTGTTTCTTGGCAATATCACAGCGTTGTCAGATTTCAAAAAGGCTTTACGGCGAAAGCACAACATTTGATTGTTTGAGGGTAGCACCTCACATACTTTTCCCATAGCCATGAATTCATTAGCCAGCTTGGCACACACATAACACATTTCACAGCGAAAACAAATCAATTACCTGTTGAAGAACTTCTGCTGAGNCACTTTCTCGAGACTGTTGACATCCAGAGGAAGCGATAGGTACTGCATTCATATGCCCTTTTATGGGCATTTTCATGAGGGAGGGGTTCCAAATGAGGCACTCTGTGAAAACCACTTTCTCCAGGACAGAAATTCCTCGGGGTTTCGCCTGCCATATCCGTTCTGTTTTACTCACAGACAAATGGTTAACAGTTTTGGAAAATTCAGAGTGTTTCCTATCCAATGGTACCAAATATGTGCATATCCTATTTTCTGGGCCTGAATGGGAGGCATTTTACTTTGGGCACGCCAGGCTCTCCAAAACGGTCAAGTCGTGCAATGATCCCCTAGACGTTAACCACTTTTATTGCACAGAGTGAGTCCATGCAACTTATTATGTGACTTGTTTAGCAAATGTTTTATTTAGGCTTGCCAAAACAAATGAAGTTGAATATATATTAATATACCAAAATGTATATTAATTAAAATACATTTTCAAATTCAGGCTGTAATACAACAGAACGTGGGAAATGTCAAGGGGTGTGACTACTTTCTGAAGGCCGTGGAAGTACTCCTCTAGTTCAGGTGGGAGAGGGAAGTGTGCAGTCAATGGTCATCTGTGGATCTGTTGGAGCGGTATGCAAATTGTAGTGGGTCTAGGGTGTTGGGTAATGTGGAGGTGATATGATCCTTAACCTCTTAAATGTAAATTCCCCATATTTGGGGATCCTATTAGATTTTTTTTCATTCAATTCAGTCTGGTATGAGAACGGTAGCCCCTATCTGCAAAAACAGGATGCTCTTCGGAAAGCTGAGTATCTTGGCTATTGATCTTTGCCTTAAGTTCTTTGGTAAGATTTACTACCATTAATCGGCATATGAATGTATTAGAGCAGGTCAGGCCGATGACCTCATTTCCAGATGGCAGCTACCTACGTTCCGGTTAGCGTTGTGAAGCATAAACAAAGTTAACACGGAATATGTTGATTCACACCGATAGCCAGGACTCCACAGATCATGAGGATGTCTGCCTGTGACCTACCGTTATTGATCACCAACCCACCATTATTGATCACCAAGTCCATATGTTTATGTTACATAACGTTTACACCAAACAGCAAACATATCGATTTGGTCTGTGTTTGAGCTGAAGCTACATGGGAGGTATGAAATGAATCCTTCCCTATTGCCAGTGTATCTGATGATGTATGACTTAATGGCAACTTCGAATGTTCACCGAGTGACTACATCTTTGATCATGAAAAATATGATGTGTCTTGCTTACGAGCCATAGGCATCCATTACACAGGGGATTGGCTACTACGGCACATTGACATTCTTGTAGCTAATGAGATAAGCTTTCCAGGGACATTCAGTTAACCTGGGTGGGACAAAGCAAGGCCTAGAACATTTTATGCGTGATGCGAACAATTGCTACCTGGCTCAGAGACGAGGCGCACCGAGCACATTACATTACATTGTAAACAGATTTCATCGCTTTAATTTCATTGCTTTAGCATAAAAGATGGCTTCTCAAGGGGGGAAAAAGGTCATAACTAAGAATATCGAACAGGAAGCTAAAAGGAAGGCAGCTAAATAAGACATAGAAGCTTTGAATAAAATACAGTAGTCGGACTTGGTTCAGGGGAGCGATGTGGACCAGGATTTCGACTTGACTGACGAAGATTGCTTTCTAGAAGGATTGGATCCACTTTTAGATCTGTAAGTAAATCATTTTCATTACTTAATAAAGCTAATTTACTATATGTATTTTGTTTTTTATAAGTTGTCTGCTTTAGAGGTAGACTGATTATGATTTTTCAATGCTGATACCAAAACCGATTATTGGAGAACCAAAAAAAGCCGATACCGATTAATCAGACAATTTATATATATATATATATATATATATATATATATATATATATATATATATATATATAAATATATATTTGTAATGATGACAATTACAACAATACTGAATGAACAATGAACACTTATTTTAACTTAATATAATACAGAAATAAAATCTATTTAGCCTCAAATAAATAATGAAACATGCTCAATTTCATTTAAATATTGCAAAAACACAGCGTTGGAGAAGAAAGTAAAAGTGCAATATGTGCCATGTAAAAAAGCTAACGTTTAAGTTCCTTGCTCAGAACACATGAAAGCTGGTGGTTCAATATTTAAAGTTCTTCAATATTCCCAGTTAAGAAGTTTTATGTTGTAGTTATTATAGGAATTATGATGTGTCAACTATTTCTCTCTATACCATTTGTATTTCATATACCTTTGACTATTGGATGTTCTACTAGGCACTTTAGTATTGCCAGCCTAATCTCAGGAGTTGATAGGCTTGAAGTCATAAACAGCGCTGTGTTTCAAGCATTGCTAAGAGCTGCTGACAAATGCAGTAAAGTTTGAATGAATGTTACGAGCCTGCTGCTGCCTACCACCGCTCAGTCAGACTGCTCTATCAAATATCAAATCATAGACTTAATTATAATATAATAAACACACAGAAATACGAGCCTTTGGTCATTAATATGGTCAAATCCGGAAACTATCATTTAGAAAACAAAACGTTTATTCTTTTAGTGAAATATGGAACTGTTCCGTATTTTATCGAACGGGTAGCAACCCTAAGTCTAAATATTTCTGTTACATTTCACAACATTCAATGTGATGTCATAATTATCTAAAATTCTGGCAAATTAGTTTGCAACGAGCCAGGCTGCCCAAACTGTTGCATATACCCTGACTCTGCGTGCAATAAACGCAAGAGAAGTGACACAATTTCCCTAGTTAATATTGCCTGGCTTTTAACTAAATATACAGGTTTAAAAAAATATACTTCTGTGTATTGATTTTTAGAAAGGCATTGATGTTTATGGTTAGGTACATTCGTGCAACGATTGTGCTTTTTTCGCGAATGCACTTTTGTTAAATCATCACCCATTTGGCAAAGTAGGCTGTGATTCGATGATAAACTAACAGGCAAAGGGTCATCAAGGCAAAGGGTCGCTATTTTGAAGAATCTAAAATCAAAAATATATTGTTTAACACTTTTTTGGTTACTACATGATTCCATATGTGTTATTTCATAGTTTGATGTATTCACTATTATTCTACAATGTATAAAATAGTAAAAATAAAGAAAAACCATTGAATGAGTAGGTGTGTCCAAACTTTTGACTGGTAATGTATATCTGTTAATTTATATTGTTTTTGTAAACAGTTAATTTGCATGTGGTACCAATACATTTGATATGCCTATGCTAAATGTTCAGGCACTTTGGGGAGGTTGAAAAAACACTTGGTTATCCCCTGTATGTCCCCGACACCACCACAGTGTTTGTGAGAGGTTGGTGTTGTAGAAATGTTGTTTTTATAGTGAACAATAACTTGTAGGCACATCCAGTGTGCAAAAACATTGCAATTACCATATTCTGACACTTTGGAGAGGTTGAAAGGACACTTGAATGTACCCTAGATACCCCATAACACCACCACAATGTTTGAGTGAGGTTTATATGGTAGAAATTGTGTTTTTATACTGAACAAATAGCATTTAGGGATTAAAAATATGTAATAGCACTGGAATTATCTAATTTACAAACATATGCCAATTTGGAGATGTTTAGGGACACTTGGAAACATCCCGTGACCACACCTGACACCACTTAGTCAAACATCTGCCCATTTCTAGTTGTTAGGTCTATCAATCCCATGTTTTCTCAGATACTGTTAACAAGATGTGGAAGCCATCTGATGTGCTTTCTGCTCTGGGCATCAATAATTCACTTATAGCTTGTCAATGAAAGAATATTTTCAAAATAAAAACAATTCAAAACTGTTATTTTGTGTATTCTGAACCATTTAACTCCTATCTATCTTCTGATCCTTTCCTCATAATCTCCCAGATGTCTTCTTTCCAAACATACCACGTTTTGGCATGTCAGAGTCATGTAATTACACATGGATAGCAGTTACTTTTTGGTATATCTATTTAGGCGTAAATCAACATTTTGTAAGTTAGCCTCTTAACACACTTCATTGTGACAGAATTGAGTGCTACAGGGCGATAGTCATTTAATTCAGTTACCTTTGCTTTCTTTGGTACAGGAACAATGGCGGACATCTTGAAGCAAGTGGGGATAACAGACTGGCATAGGGAGAGATTGAATATATCCTTTAACAGTCCACCCAGCTGGTTTGCACATGCTCTGAGGACGTGGCTTGGGACTGCGAGGGTTAACCCGCTTGAATGTCTTATGTCGGCCACGTATATTGGGAGCACACAGTGCCCGTGACTGGCGGGGGCCCACTTAGGTGATTTGGTGTTGTTGTCCTCAAAGCGGGTGAAGAAAGTGCTCATCTTGTCCGGGAGTGAGGTGTCGATGTTCGCGACGTGGCTGGTCTATAATCCGCAATTGTCTGGAGTCCTTGCCATGTGCGTCTCGTGTCTGAGCCGTTGAATTGTGACTCAATTTTTGTCCCTGTTCTATCGTTTTGCTTCTTTGAATGCCTTACGAAGGTCATAACTGGTCTGTTTGTAAATGTTCATGTTCTCAGTCACCTTGCCATGGTTAAATGCTGTGGTTCGGGATTTCAGTTTTGAGCAAATGCTGCCATCTATCCATGTTTTTTTGTTTGGATCATTTCTAATCATCACCGTGGGAACAACATCATCTACGCACTTCCTGATGAACCCAGTCACAGAGTCAGTGTAGTCGTCGATACTATTCCCAGAGGCGACCTGGAACATTTCCCAGTCCGCGTGATCAAAACAGTCTTGAAGCATAGATTCCGATTGGTCAGACAAACATTGAACAATCCTTACCACGAGTGGTTCCTCCTTAAGTTTCTGCCTATAGGCGGGGAGGAGCAGGATGGAGGTGTGATCTGATTTGCCATTGGGAGGGCAGGCGAGGGCCTTGTAGCTGTCCCGGAAGGAAAAGTAACACTGGTCAAGCGTGATCTCTCTGCATATAGTACAAGAGACAGAATTTCAGGAGCGTTTTCCTCAGATTTCCTTTGTTAAAATCCCCAGCTACAATAAATGTGGCCTCAGGATATACGGTTTCCAGTTTGCACAAAGTCCAGTGGAGTTACTTGAGAGCCATTGTGGTGTCTGCTTGGGGGGAATATACACGCCAGTGCTAATAAACAAAGAAAAGTTTCTTGTGAAAAAATGGTATTCCAGATCGGGAGAACAAAATAACTTGAGTTCCTTTACGTTACCACAATCACAACATGAGTTGAACTAGTTAGGGAGCAGCAGCAGTGTCGGGAGTTTTGGAGAGTCTGGCGTGCCCAAAGTAAAATGCCTGCCACTCAGGCCCAGAAACTAGGATATGCATATAATTAGTACTACTATAGGATAGAAAACACTCTGAAGTTTCTAAAACTGTTAAAATAATGTCTGTGAGTATAACAGAACTGATATGGCAGGCAAAAACCCGAGCAAAATCCATCCAAGGAAATCTGATTTTGTGACATGCCTCCTTTTCCAATGGGTTGCTATAGGACATGCTTTAATCCAGCTCCCAGGTTGCAGTACCTATGGCTTCCACTAGATGTCAACCGTCTTTAGAAAAAGGTTTGAAGAGTTTACCTTGAAAACTAGACGAATACAGGAAGTTTTTCCAAGTGGAGTGAGGAAGTGATTTCTGTCTGTGGTGCGTGGGACCCGGGAGCGCACACCTCGGTTTTTTACTTTACTATCGCACAGGATATTATCCGTGTGAAATATTATAGTTAATATACATAATAGTGTACCTAAGGATCGATTACCATCAGCAGAAGATCTTCAAAGATAAGCAATTTATTTTAGCTCTTTTTATGTGTTTTGTGACACCCGCGCTGGTTTTATTATTATGCTAATGCAGGAAGTACACGTGGCGCTGTCCTCAGACAGTCAAATGTTCTGCTTTCGCCGTAAAGCCTTTTTGAAATCTGACAATGCTGTGAGATTGCCAAGAGTCTAAGCTTTGGAACAGTGTGCAACACTTGTATTTTCATGAAAGTTTTATATTTCTACTTCTGTAATTTGAATTTGGCGCTCTACATTTTTCCGGATGTTGTCAACGCTCCTTAATTATCCCCAAGAGGTTAATCATGAGAAACCTCTGTTTTTCCAAGAGAGTTCTTTCGTTCTTAATGACAGGGACAATACATCTGGAGAGAGCCATAATTCCATAAAACAGCAGTCCCTGGAAGGAGATCCTCAACCTGAGTTCGTCTACATTATTGTCCAGGGACTGAACGTCAGCGAGCAATATACTCGGAAGTGGTAGATGATTTGCTCGCCGCCTGACAAAAAGCCCACCCCTGCTCCTTCTTCTCCGGCATTGACGTTTTGATGTAGTACCCGAGATAAATAGAGCTGTCTCGGGGAGTCCAAACTAAGGATCCAGGTGAGGGAAGTCAAATTTCTGGCTGAATTTCTGTTGAGTGACCGCCGATCTAATGTCCAAAAGTTGTTATTCTTGGTTGTAGGTAATACTAGAAACATTCTGAGCAAATAATGTAAGAAATAACAAAACAAATAAAATACTGCAAAGTTGGCTAGGAGCTAGAAACAGGGCGACCGTGTCTGTTGGCCCCATCTTGTTAGTATTTCAGACCTGTGTTATAGAGCGTGTGTGTGTGTGTGTGAGGCATCTGGATCTGATCAGCAATGAACTGCAGAGGGCCTGGTTATGTGGTCATACAGTCCGTAATAGTACAGAACTGAATCCTGCTAGCACATTTGGTTCCTTGGAAGTTGTGGGAACGTTAGTTTTTGGTTTCCCATTGGTTCTGGGAACGAAGCCACAGGTTTCCCGACCAGTAAAACAGAACGTTTTTTAAAAGGTTCTGAGAACAGAACCGAAAATGTCACCTGTTCTGGGAACGCTAATTTTTAGGTTGTAGGGAGGTTCTGAGAACATTTTATTATAGTTATAGTTTATTTGAAGGTAATTAAATTAAGTTCTGAGAACATTCTCTAAATGTAGGAAATGTTTTGAACTAAATTTAAAGGTTATTTGGAGGTTTTTGAATAACGTTCTTAAAACTTTCACTGAATGTTTAAGAACGACTATTTAACTGCTAGCTTAGTGTAACTGTTTTACTCTACAAGCACAGATAGGACATGTGGAAATTCATGTGCTTAGGAATTAATCATGCGAACACATTTCTTTTTTACTCAGGCAATGGCGTCAGTGAGATTCGAACTTACGATTTTCATCCATGGAATTAGTCCACTGCGCCACCAGGATGGAGCTAACATGCCATTTCATACCATGCTGTTCATTTTAGTGTACTCAAACAGACACCTTTTTATTAAGGAGCAGCAAGGTGCGCTGGGGCGCTAGGCCCTGTCCCTGGTTAAATGATTTTTTTTTTCTTGCCAATTTTGATGCTGCACGTATTTCCAGTATACGTTGATTTAAGCAGTCAGAGATCACTCAAATTACACTAGGGGCCAATTAAATGTGATTATTCTATGGGACTAATAGTGTGACGTCACCACTTTCCGCTACTTGTGTTTAAATACTATCTAAGGTATTTCAATTACTTTCACATACATTTCCAAATACGTTTTTTTTCTTCTTCTTAAAAAAAAAATATGTATTTGGAAATACACTTGGAAAATTTTGGCATGTATTTGAAAATACTGAAATACAAAAGACAAGTGTATTTTCAAATTTAAATATTGAATGACTCCCATGCATTTGAACCCAGGTCTGTTTGGTCCAAGGGCTTTTTGAAATGTATTTGAAAATAGTTTCAAATATTATTTATAGGAAGGTTATGTCTTTTTTTTACATTCAAATATTTAAAAGAGAAGTAGTTGATTCGGCAACATTACTTGAAAATACTCAAATACACATAAAATAAGTATTTCAAATACAAATACTTAAATAGGTATGTATTTGAACCCAAGTCTGCTGGGTTGTTCTGGCAGAGATGGCTTACTGGATGTGCTTCTTGTGAAGGTCACACAGTTTATGTTCTATTCAAGATCGGACCACAACGTGTAGCCCATAAAAACCCTGTCCAGACGCCTCCTGCTATCAGGCAGGGGATTGGAATGGCGGGCCAGGACCGAGAGGATGGAGACCCAGACCCGTCCTATTCTGCAATCCTTCAAACAAACAAAACTCACACACACGCACGCACACACTCAGACCCGACCCATACTGCAGCATAACCGACACTACACACACACGTAATGTCTGTACCTTAGAACTGTGAGTTATAGGATGGCTGTCTCAAATGAAACATGGATGGATACATTTCATAAGAGATGTCCCAGTGTAAGTCCGCTGTGGACTTCAATAAGCCATAGGATCGACCACACTAGAGCCTTCCCAGCTTCCCATGTTCTGAAAACCATATGTTTCTTAGAGCTTGGTGAGAACGTGGTTGTCCATTGGTTATTTTGCATACAACTTTCCCACAACCTTCTAGAAATGGTACAGGATACCAAGCTAGCACATAACGTTTTAAGAACAACATGTTTTTAAGTTGGGAATTTCAGTACTTCAACATAATGTTTCCTACAGGTTCCTACATGGTTCTTTTTAAAGTCATGTTCTCAGAACGTACAGAGAATTTAAATAAACAACGTTCTTCTATAGGAATTTCAGTACTTCAGCTTGATGTTTTCTATAGGTTTCCTCGTGGTTCTATTTAAAGTCATGTTCTCAAGATCGTTAAGAAAACATTCCATAAAAACCATAAGAAAACATTAGTAACATTCAAAGAACATTATTTAAAAACATATACATTTCGTTCTCAGCGTTAACAAAACTCTATCTTCTATCTTGTTAAGGGTGTTTAGGTGTGTTGGTCTAATGATCTTAATTAGTGTTTTTTTTTATTTTAACTACTTAGGGAGTAGCGGCGCGCAAGCGACACTACCCGGTGAAATGTAAGGCGCCAAATTCAAAATCACACCATTTGATTGTTTGAGGATAGCACCCCACATATTTTCCACATTAGCATAAATTCATATCCAGCGCGGGTCACACAAAACCCATATAAGAGCTAAAAAAATATCACTTACCTTTTGAAGAACTTCTGCTGAGGGCTTCCCAAGTGTCCAACAAAGACATCCAATGGTTCTTTTGTTAGAAAAGTAATTTATTATATCCATAAATCTCTGTTTGGTTGGCGCGTTATGATCAGAAAATCCACCGTCGAGTCGCCCATTGAACCGTGAAGAGAACACGTTCAAATTATACCTATACACTTTCTACAAACAAATCAAACATCATTTTTAATGTATCCTTAGGTATCCTTTCATGTATATTTACTGTAATATTTAAACCGGACGATAACGTGAACGATAGGAAAGGAAAATAAAGTGGGGCGCGCTCACAAGCTCGCTCCCGTGAAACATTGTTGACAAACGTGGTCCCTTTACTACTTCCTGTTCCTATCTGTTCTGCTTAGTGCTAGAGCCTCCAGACACTGTATAAAGACTGTTGACATCTAGTGGAAACCATAGGTACTGCGGTCTCAGTTCTAGTTAAAATAGAAATCAATAGGCAGCCTGGACAAAAAGGTCATGTACAAAAAAACTGCAAATCCGGATGGATTTTCATCGGGTTTTCGCCTGCTATATCGGTTGTGTTATACTCACATACATTATTTTAACACTTTTAGAAACTTCAGAGTGTTTCCTATCAAATAGTACTAATTATGTGCATATCCTATTTTCTGGGCCTGAGTAGCAGGCATTTTACTTTGGGCACGCCAGACTCTCCAAAACCGTCACCTCTGCTGCCGCTCCCTAAGAAGTTAAGAAGTTAAGTAGCTTACCAAATGATAAACCATACAGCTCTGTTATGAGTCTCCCTTTTTTGTTAAACTTGCTGATGCGTACACTGTTCATACAGTTTTCCAGTTCAGGTCCATCACTACTGTATATATACTTGAGGGTTTTTGGCAGCCCCGTCAGGAAGCAGTTCATAATTTGATGGACAAGTGCCAGCATCCTGAGAGCAATGCAGCAGACACGGGGAAAAGTGAAGCAGTCACCGACCGGGCCGGCCGACCCACTGGTGTGGGTTGGTGGATTTTTTTTGTGTCTGTCGGTCAGAGAAGAGAGAAGTCAGGTTGAGTGCAGACTGCAGACGGACACACAGCAGCAGCTCTCTGGCTAAGAAGCAGCCCAGCTCTCCAGCCAGAACTACACTCTGCGGTTTTCTACTCACATGAAGTGGAGCGGTTCCACATTCTGGTCGGTGAAAATAATGAGAGGCTGACTGGGACAGGGTGCGGGGCAGAGAGGATGAAGAACTGAGGGAGATTGAAGAGAGAGGGAA
Organism: Hucho hucho; assembly: GCA_003317085.1. Classification (NCBI taxonomy): domain Eukaryota; kingdom Metazoa; phylum Chordata; class Actinopteri; order Salmoniformes; family Salmonidae; genus Hucho; species Hucho hucho. Next base: position 26,193 of record QNTS01003726.1, on the reverse strand, counting down.
CTGTAAAGGTCATGAGGAGGAGAAGACAGAGAGGACACTACGAGGTTAGAGACAGGCTACGTTATCACCATGACGATGGAGGGAAGGAGAGAGAAAGTAAAAGAGAAGCAGACAAACAGGAAGTGAAGGTTGTGGAGGGAGGAAGAGGTGATCAGCAGAAAAGTATACATAGAAAGAGAACTAGAGCCGAGAGCTTGTCGTGTTGACCACAGAAAGCGGGATTTTAAGAGAGCTTGACCCCCCCACCCATCTGTCCTACCTACTACCCCACCAGCTAAGAGCTAGGATCCCTGCTCCGCTCTTCCATCAAGAGAGTCTGGAATACACACACTGTAGTTTCCACTAACCTTTCCTCTCCTGTTACAATAATAATTGAAGGGGATGTTGTTATGGGAAGTGGAGTAGTGAGGGGTCCTTATGGCTTCCTCTCTGATCTCAGCAGGCCTTTAATTGAGAAGAACCATCAAGTCAAGCCATTCAATGTAAAGAAGAGAGAGAGACATTCTAACTAACTCTGTCATCAGACTGGAGTCGATTGGACTAGATAGTTCCAGTTCTGGAAACATTTAGAAGTTAATATATACCACCACATAATACAGCCACTAGGCCAGGGTAAACCATTAGTCGTTGGGGGATGAGGTTTCGGACATTTGTTCTCTTTTTTTATACTGTGAAATCAATGTTTAAATCTTTCCATTATTGTTTATTATTCGTTTTGAATATTGATTTTAGGCCACAGCTGGACATCAGTTTTATAACTACTGTTAAGTCTCTTCTCTTGCATACTGTGCAGATGTCGAATCACTCCATAGGCCATAATGGGATCTGTTGTGAAAGCCGAGCTAGGCAGAGCCAACCAGGTTTTTGGCTAAAATGTCCTGGTACTGGATAAAGTTCATAATGTCGTCCCAGTTAGCACATAATGTTCTGAGAACCATGTGTTTCTTAGAGCTTGGTGAGAGCATGGTTGTCCTATGGATATTTTGCATACAACATTTCCACAAAGTTCTGGGAATGGTGCAGGATAGTTGCTTGGCTTTGGAACAGTCTCAGCACATTTAATAAGGCTAAGGCGTCCCGCTAGCGGGACAACTTCCGGTGAAACTGGAGGGTCGCAATTTTAAATAAATAATCATAAAAATTATGGATATTAAACATTTAAATACCTACAAGTGTCTCATATCGGTTAACCTCTTAAGGAGCAGCAAGGTGCGCTGGGGCGCTAGCGCCCCACTCCCGACACTACCAGGTGAAATGCAAGGCGCCAAATTCAAAATCCAAAAGTTGAATTATTAAACATGCATCAATATACAAGTGTTTCATAGTCATCAAAAGCTCTGCTTCTTGGCAATATCACAGCATTGTCAGATTTCAAAAAGGCTTTACGGCGAAAGCACCACATTTGATTGTTTGAGGGTAGCACCTAACATATTTTTGCCATTACCATGAATTCAATAGCCTTCACGGTTCACACAAAACACATTTCACAGCGAAAACAAATCAATTACCTGTTGAAGAACTTCTGCTGATGGCTTCCCAAGTGTTCAACGAAGACAATCCATGGTTNCCACTCGTCCATTGAAATGTGAAGAGAACTCGTTCAACTTATACCTATAAACTTGTCCAAGAACAATCAAACATCATTTTAAATGTATCCTTAGGAACACTTTTATGTAGAAATAGCATAATATTTCAACCGGAATATAAACTGGGCTATAAGAAAGGAAAAAACCACAGAGCGTGCCTGGCGAGAGCGCGCGTCCTCTTCTATTGACATGTCTGGGGACACTTCCTGATTCCTCTTCTTCTCTGATCTAATAGCATCTAAAAATAATCTGAACAGTGTCTCGAGACTGTTGACATCCAGAGGAAGCGATAGGTACTGCATTTGTATGCCCTTATAAGGGCATTGTCATAAGGGAGTGGTTCCAAATGAGCAATGTGTCAAAACCACTTTTTCCAGGACAGATATTCCGCAGGGTTTCGCCTGCCATATCCGTTCTGTTTTACTCACAGACAAATGGTTAACACTTGTAGAAAATTCAGAGTGTTTCCTATCCAATGGTACTAAATATGTGCATATCCTATTTTCTGGGCCTGAATGGGAGGCATTTTAGGCATGCCAGGGTCTCCAAAACGGTCACCTCATGCGCTGCTCCCTAAGAAGTTAAAAGCTTAAATTTTTGTTAATCTAACTGCACTGTTCGATTTACAGTAGGCTTTACAGCGAAAGCATGCCATGCGATTGTTTGAGGATGGCGACCCAGATCAAAATATTTTTCCACCGGCACAGGTTTCATAAATTCACAAATAGCGATTAAATATTCACTTACTTTTTAAAAATCTTCCTCTGATTTGTCATCCAAAGGGTCCCAGTTACAACATGTAGTGTCGTTTTGTTAGATAAAATCCTTCTTTATATCCAAAAAGGTCTGTTTAGTTGGCGCCATCGATTTGAGTAATCCACTAGTTCAACATGCAGAGAAAGGAATCTAAAAAGGTACTGCTAAACTTTGTTAAAACAAGTCAAAATACATTTCTATTTAGTCCTCAGATACCCTAAAATGTAATTAAACTATAATATTTGATACGGAAAAAAGTATGTTCAATAGGAAAACAATATTAGCAGGTGCGTGTCCTCTTCGTCACACGCGCATGCATGATTTACCTAGTCTGTGTCCCTGTAGTAAAACTCATATTTCTTACTCGTTTTGGAAGAAACAAGCCTGAAACCTTGAACAAAGACTACTGACACCCAGTGGAAGCCATAGGAATTGCATAATGGGAAAAAAATATTTTATTATTTCCCTATACGTTGCATTGGAAGAGCATGGGCTCTCTCAAAAAAAAATATCCAGTTGGTTTTTCTTTGGATTTTCTCCTACCATATCTATTGTGTTATAGTCTCCTACATTATTTTAACATTTCTACAAACTTCATAGTGTTTTCTTTCCAATGGTACCAATTATATGCATATCCTGACTTCAGGGCCTGAGCAATAGGCAGTTTACTTTGGGCACGTCAGTCAGGCGGAAATTGAGAAAAATAGACCCTAGCCTGAAGAAGTTTGGAACTTCACAAAAATAACTTTTTTTTCTTGATATGTCATTACTTTAACAGAACATTCCCTAAAAGTTCAAACATGGTTACATTTAATTTCAATTTTGGTAATGTTCTAGGAACGTTCTCCAACTGGTTTGACATTGGGAATGTTGTCAAATGCAATAGTTCAGGAGAAAAAAAATATACGTATATATGTTTACATGACTAATGCTAATGCTAATTAATTCCCATGTGTCTGATCTGTGCTTAGAGTTCAAAACAGTTCATCCAAACTAAGCTAGAAGTTTTATTAAGTCTTATTGAAATATGTTAAAATAACCTATAATTTCCGTTCTCAAAGCGTTATTAAAACATTCCAGGAAAACCATCAGGGAACAATAGTAAAAGATTCTCAGAACCTGCAACCTTAAAATAACCGTTTCCAGAATAGGCAAAATTTTCACTTTCGTTGTCAGAACGTTTAAAAAAAATGCATGTTTACCGGTCAGGAAACTATGGTTTTGTTCCCAGAACCAATGAGAAACAGAAAACATATATTTCCACAACTTCCAAGGAACCAAATGTTCTAGCTGGGACAGCAATATGATCTACTTACTGTAAAGAACCAATTACGCTAGGGAGGAGTTCTCAAGCTCACTCAACTCTTACACTCGATCACACATACCTGCTTCCATTCGGAAAACATTAGGAAGCAGCAGCAATGTGTTCATTCTTTCCAGACAAAGCAGGCACGAGTGATGCACTCCTCTGGTATGGGTCTTTGTGTTCGTGGGCGGTGGGGCCGGGGCCTGACAGGGCCGTTCAAAGGGAGGAGAGAGACGAGCGGTTCTGCTACTAGTTAACGTACATCTGCTGCTCCAGTAGACGGACATGAACTGCCTGGACCTCAGAGGCCATGCAGCGGGCAGACTAACGTTGAGAAATTAAATACAGACGAGCAGCTACTTACAGAAATACACAGGCATAAACACAAATACACAGGCATAGACACACACACACAAAGGCATAGACACACACACAGACATAGACACACGCGCACTCACATACACACACAGGCATAGTAAACACAGAATACACATGAGAAGCTAAATGAGGGCTGGTTGCGTGTCTGGTTTCCCTAGCGTTATAAACTGTGAGAGGGGAGCCAAGACGTGTTGTTTCCATGTGTCCCTGTTCCATGCCTCCATGCCATAAATGAAGGTGTATGCGTGTGTGTGTGTGTGTATGAGGCCACGCTACGGTGTCTGAGGTCACCTGGCCCTGCTTACTGTTCTCCTCCTGTTCACATGTGCTGAGTTCACTCACCATACTGAACTCTTTAATGGAATTTTACTCCCTAACACAACACAAGAGCTCCTTGCTTCTTCCATTCCTAATCAAATCAAATCAAATTGACTGTTACCACGTCTTTTGGTCAGTTACATCACACCAACGTTCCTTTGTTCTGTCTCTGTCACTCTCTTTCTCTCTCTTTTGCTCTGTCTCTCTCTCGCTCTCTCTGTCTCTGTCTCTCTCTCTTTTTCTCTCTCTGTCTCTCTCTGTCTCTCTCTCTCTGTCTCTCTCTCTCTGTCTCTATCTCTATCTCTGTCTCTGTCTCTCTCTCGGTCTCTCTGTCTCTCTGACTCTCTCTCTCTCTCTCTCTCTCTCTCTCTCTCTCTCTGTCTCGCTCTCTCTTTCTCACTGTCTCTCTCTATGTCTGTGTGTCTCTTTCTCTCTCTGCATCTCTCTCACTGTCTCTATCTCTCTCTCTGTTTCAGTAAGCACAAAATATAACCGTAAAAATAACCATACAATGGACAATAACAATGGCATAGAGGATAGGCAGCAGTGTAGTGTGCTGCCAACCTACAGCTCTCTGTGTCTTCCCCCAACAGAACGGTTAGCCTATTCTCATCAGAGAGGTCTTTGAAACCTTGAATAAGGGTTTCAAATTTGGGGAAATGAAACTCTCTAATTGTTTTATATTTTTACAATTTTGTCAGGAAATGGAGCTCTGTCTTGGGTTCTGCTGTGGGCAAGTGGTTGCACAGCCTTTCCTCTATAGGGAGCCAGGTTTTCCTGTGTCTTCTCTTCTCAAGGGCAAGGTTGTGCTCACTGAGCCTGGACTTTGTCAAGGTTTTTCTAAGATTTGGTCAGTAACCATGGTCGAATAGTTTGTCATGGTGTACTGTCGATTTAGGGCCAGATAGCACTGTATTTTGCTTTGTGCTTGTATTTCCCAATAGGTAATGTAGTTTTGTTTTGACATTTGTTTTATTTTGATTGATTGGATGTTCTGGTCCTGAGGCTTCAGTGTGTTAGTAGAACAGTTTTGTGAACTCATTTCAGGGCTTGGTAATGATATTAGTGGGGGTCACAGTATTTTAGATGTTTCCAAAACTGAATTGCTCTTTTTTTAGTTTTTATTATTAGTGGATATTGGCCTAAATCTGCCCTGCATTTTTCCTCTGGACATTTAGGAGAATTTTACAGAACTCTGCATGCAGTGTTTCAATGGGGTATTTATCCCATTGGGTGAAGTCTTGTATGGCAAGTGGACCCCACACGTCGCTACCATAAAGTGAAATTGGTTCAATGACACATTCAATTAGTTTTAGCCAAATTTGTATAGGTACTTCAATTTGAATTCATTTTTTAATGGCGTAGAATGCCCTGCCTGCCTGCTTTCTGTCAGTTCATTCACTGCCTCGTTTAGGTGTCCAGTTGAGCTTATTTTAAAACCTACGTGTGTGCAGTACTCTATATATTTTGTACCAATTGAGAACCTTGATCTAATTCCCTGAGATATGGATCTTCTCTGGAAAATCATTATTTGAGTCTTTTGGGGTTTACTGCCAGGGCCCAGGGCCCAGGTCTGTCAGTACTGCTATACCAGGTCCAGGCAATGCTGTAGTCCATGTGCTGTGGGTGACAGCAGGCACAGGTCATCTGCAAAGAGCAGGCATTTAACCTCTCAGGGATCACTGCACAACTTGACCGTTTTGGAGAGCCTGGCATGCCCAAAGTAAAATGCCTCCCATTCAGGCCCAGAAAATAGGATATGCACATATTTGGTACCATTGGATAGGAAACACTCTGAATTTTGTAAAACTGTTAACCATTTGTCTGTGAGTAAAACAGAACGGATATGGCAGGCAAAACTCCGAGGAATTTCTGTCCTGGAGAAAGTGGTTTTCACAGAGTGCCTCATTTGGAACCCCTCCCTATTAATCACTACACTCCATGAACTGCTGGATCAACAACAATAGTTGTCCTTCTGTCACGACTTCAGCTGAAGTTGGTCCCTCCCCTGGTTCGAGCGTCTCCCGGTCGGTCGACGTCACCGGAGTTCTAGCCACCACCGATCTATTTCTCACTTTCTGTTTCTCTTGTCATGATGGAGAGTGACCGCATTTCAGCCGTGCGTAATTGGCCGACTCCATCCACGGTTAAGGAGGTGCAGTGGTTTTTAGGGTTTTCCAACTACTACCGGAGGTTTATCCGGGGCTTCGGGCAGGTAGCGGCTCACATTACCTCACTGCTGAAGGGGGGCCCGGTGAGACTGCGTTGGTCAGCTGAGGCGGACAGAGCTTTTGGTCACCTGAAGGATCTGTTTACCTCGGCCCCCGTGCTGGCTCATCCGGATCCCTCTCTGGCATTCATAGTTGAGGTGGACGCGTCCGAGGCTGGGATAGGAGCTGTGCTGTCGCAGCGCTCGGGTACGCCACCAAAACTCTGTCCCTGTGCTTTTTTTTCTAAGAAGCTCAGCCCGGCGGAGCGAAACTATGACGTGGGGGACAGGGAGTTGTTGGCTGTTGTGAGGGCTCTGAAGGCGTGGAGGCATTGGCTTGATGGGGCTAAATACTCTTTTCTCATCTGGACGGACCACCAGAATCTGGAGTACATCCAGGCGGCGAGGAGACAGAACCCTTGCCAGGCAAGGTGGGCCATGTTTTTCACACGTTTTGATTTTACGCTCTCTTTCAGACCAGGTTCCCAGAACGTAAAGGCAGACGCACTGTCCCGGTTGTATGACACGGAGGAGAGGTCCATCGATCCCACTCCCATACTTCCTGCCTCTTGCCTGGTGGCACCGGTGGTATGGGAGCTGGACGCAGATATCGAGCGGGCGATGCGTACAGAACCCACTCCCCCTCAGTATCCCGCTGGGCGTGTGTACGTTCCGTTCGATGTTCGTGACCGTTTGATCATTTGGGCACACACATCACTCTCCTCTGGTCATCCGGGCATCGGCCGGACAGTGCGCTGTCTTAGTGAAAAATGCTGGTGGCCTACGTTAGCTAAGGACGTGAGGGTTTACGTTTCCTCCTGCTCGGTGTGCGCTCAGTACAAGGCGCCTAGACACCTGCCCAGAGGTAAATTACAACCTCTACCCGTTCCACAGCGGCCGTGGTCCCACCTGTCGGTGGATTTCGTGACGGATCTTCCACCGTCACAAGGAAAAACAATGATCCTGGTTGTTGTGGATTGTTTTTCAAAGTCCTGTCGCCTCCTTCCTTTGCCCGGTCTCCCTACGGCTCAACAAACTGCGGAGGCTCTGTTCACCCACGTGTTTCGGCACTACGGGGTGCCTGAGGACATAATGTCTGATCGGGGTCCCCAATTCACGCCTAGGGTATGGAAGGCTTTCATGGAGCATCTGGGGGTCTCGGTCAGCCTTACCTCAGGGTTTCAGTAAACCAAGATGTGGGTAGGTTTCTGAGGTCGTATTGCCAGGACCGGCCGGGATAGTGGGCGGTGTTCATTCCCTGGACAGAGATGGCACAGAACTCACTTCGTCACTCTTCTACTAACCTGTCCCCATTCCAATGTGTGTTAGGTTACCAGCCGGTTCTGGCACCGTGGCATCAGAGCCAGACCGAGGCTCCTGCGGTGGACGAATGGTTTAGGCGCTCTGAGGAGATCTGGGAAGCCACCCACATGCACCTGCAACGAGCCATGAGGCGGCAGAAGGAGAGCGCCGACCGCCACCGCAGTGAGGCTCCGGTGTTCGACCGGGGGACTGGGTCTGGCTCTCGACCCGAAACCTGCCCCTCCGCCTGCCCTGTCGGAAGCTGGGGCCGCCGTTCAAAGTCCTGAGGAGACTGAACGAGGTTTGTTATAGGTTACAGCTTACCCCCGACTACCGTATTAACCCCTCGTTCTATGTGTCTCTCCTCAGGCCGGTGGTGGCTGGTCCACTCCAGGGACCTGAGATTCTGGAGGTCCCTCCGCCCCCGCTGGACATCGAGGGGGCCCAGGCGTATGCAGTCCGAGCGATAATTGACTCAAGGCGTCGGGCAGGGGGCCTTCAGTACCTCGTGGAGTGGGAGGGGTACGGTCCGGAGGAGAGATGCTGGGTGCGGGTGGAGGACATCCTGGATCCTTCACTGCTGCGGGAATTTCACCACCTCCACCCGGAGCACCCTGCGCCTCGTCCTCCGGGTCGTCCCCGAAACCGGTGGCGGCGCGCTGCTGGAGCCGCGCGTAAAGGGGGGGTACTGTCTCGACTTCAGCTGAAGTTGGTCCCTCCCCTGGTTCGAGCGTCTACCGGCGGTCGACGTCACCGGAGTTCTAGCCACCACCGATCTATTTCTCACTTTCTGTTTGTCTTGTCATTAATCACACCTGGTCATCATTACCCAAATTACTTGTGTTATTTATTCCTCTGTTCCCCCATCAGTGTTGTCCGTGATTGTTTCATGTTTTTGGCTCGTTGTGTGAGCAGGTGATTGTCTACGTATATTATATTTTGTCCCTTAAATAAATAAGGAGTTTGACAACTGGCTTCCTGCGACTGTTTCCTTGGAGACCTGCTGTAGAGCCCTAACACCTTCCTGCAACTCTGTATGGATTCTACCAACAAAACGGTTGATGATCTGTTTAAGGATGTAATGGAATTTAAACACAGTTTGGAATTTACGCAGTCAGAGGTGGAGGAGTTAAAGGGTGTGAATGTCACCAGCCAGACTGCATTCAAAACCAGGTCAATTTTCAAATCAAAACTTGACAAGCAGTCTTCCAACGGAGACCACCTCGAGTTTCAATAATTGATGGAATTGAGGACGTAAAGACTGAAACTGGCATGACATGAAAGTCAAGGCCAAGAAAATCCTGGCATATCATCTCAAACTGGACCCTAAACTCATGGAGAGGTAGAGGATGTATAGGAATGGCACTTTCTTCCTTGATGGACGACCCAGATCTATAGTGGTGAAACCTCCCTGACGGACGACCCAGATCTATAGTGGTGAACCTGCCTCAATGGACGACCCAGATCTATAGTGGTGAAACCGCCCCGACGGACGACCCAGATCTATAGTGGTGAAACTGCCCCGATGGACGACCCAGATCTACAGTGGTGAAACTGCCCCGACGGACGACCCAGATCTATAGTGGTTGAAACTGCCCCAATGGACGACCCAGATCTATAGTGGTGAAACCTCCCCGACGGACGACCCAGATCTATAGTGGTGAACCTGCCTCAATGGACGACCCAGATCTATAGTGATGAAACCAGGTAGGCCTTGAGGAATGGTCCTAATGCTCAGGTCCTCTGAGAGAGAGAGAGAGAGAGAGAAAAAAAGAAAGAGAGAAAAAAAGAAAGAGAGAGAGATATAATTAGAGAGATCATACTTATCTGTCTTTTGTCAGTCATGAATGTTCCATTGCTTCCCTTTCAGAAACACGGCTGATTGAAGAGACAACCATGCTTCATGACATGTCTCCTTAAAATGCTGTTCACCACTGGAGAACATCAAGAGTGGCAGGAGGAGGGTCCATTTTGTTTCTTAAATGTTTTCAATTCTTTGTAAGAGAGGACCTCACACTTACATCTGTTAACATTGATGTTCTATCTCATTTCATAAAAAATCTCTCCTGTTCATTTTTTTGGTGGTACAAAAGTGGTAATTGGATGGGTCTATCTGCCACCCAATTCTGACATTTGTAGTTTCATCGATGTCCTTGCATCAACCTTGAATTTAACTAATAATGAAGATAACATTTTTTTTCTACTGGGTGATTACAACATAAACTTTTTTTAAAGTGAGAACCATTCACTGACATGGACTTTTTGAACACTTTATACTCCAGCTATCTTGTATCCCCTCATCTAAAAGCTCACAAGACTGACCAGTTCGTCTGACACCCTTATTGATCATATTTTTACAAATTCTTAGAACAATATGGCTAATACAGGTATACTTTATACTGACATTTCGGTCCGCTTTCCAATTTTCCACTTCTCTTTGGCAGATGGAAAAGACCAGATGGGAATGATTAGCAGCATTAAATGTAGAATATTTGACAAATGTAATTGTGAGCCCTTTAAGATATTCATTGATAATATTTCATGGGAAAATGTTTCAAATCAGGCCGATGTGGAGTCTGCTTACCAGACTTTTCTCGCATCTTTCAACTCTGTATTTCACCACTGCTTTCCCTTAGTTAAATCACGTAAGAGAGCAGCAGAAGTGTTCTCGAAACCTTGGTTTCCAACCAGTCTAAAAAAATCCTCTCATTATTTATTTAACCTGCATATAACTAGGAAAGACAGTTAAAGAACACATTCTTATTTACAATGACGGGCTACCCCGGGCCAAACCTGGACGACACTGGGCCAATTGTGCACCACCCTATGGGACTCCCAATCATGGCCGGATGTGATACCGCCTGGATTCAAACCAGGGACTGTAGTGACGCCTCTTGCACTGAGAGGCAGTGCCTTAGACCGCTGCGCCACTCGGGAGCCTCAGTTTTAAAAAAGTTGTATTCAAAGTTTCTCACAAATCCCTCTCCCCTGAATTCTGATATCCCCAAAAATATATATTCCAAGAATCCTTAAATAATATAAAGTCAACTTGGAAAATCATCAATCAACTGTTGAATAAGAAAAGGCATCTACAACTATTCCATCTCAATGAATTGTTGGAACTAAGACCTATGTTGACCCTGATGTTATTTCAATTAAATAACTTTTTTTGTGAATGTGGCTTCCCCTCTGTGAAAGAAAATGTAGAATGATTGATATCCCTTGGATTACATTGAGGGACTTTTCCCTTCTCTGCTTCAGTTTGATCCTCTTGATGTAATGGAGGTGATGGAGGTAATTGGTAGCTTCAAGATATCAGCAGCAGATCATGATGACATTTGTGCCTCTTTGGTGAAATCAGTTTCATGCTCGATCACTGAGCCTCTAACGTATATCTTCACCAAATCTAGGCAAGCTGGTATTGTTTCTAAAGATTTGAAAATTGGCAAAGTTGTCCCCCTCTATAAATCTGGGGATCCAAGATTTTTTACAAATTATCGCCCAACATCTGTACTACCATGTTTTTTCTAAAATCCTATTAAAAATGGCATTTAAGAGAATGTTCAAACATTTAAATCTACACTGTATTTTATATGAACACCAACATGGTTTTCGTAAAAACTATTCTGGAGATATGGGTCTTTTGCAACTTTTGGATAAAATCTTTATAGTCATGAACAACAATGAATACACTCTTGGCATCTTTTATATTTTTCCAAAGCGTTTGACACGGTTGATCATGAAATATTACTTTATTGGTTAAATAGTTATGTTTATGATAGAGGGCAATTTGTTTATGTAAATGGCTGTGCATCTACCAGGGCCAAGATATCCTGTGGCGTCCTACAGGGTTCGATAATTGGAGCTCTGTTAGTCCAAATCAATGACCTTGCTGCTGTGTCTTCTACTGTACTTCCCATCGTCTTTGCTGATGATACCAATCTGATTTTATCACACAATAATTTTTATTCACAAATTAATGAAGCCAACTCAGGCATTTTTTGAATGGTTCCAATTAAACAAACTTTCTTTAAATGTAAAAAAATCCAACTTTATTGTAAGAATAAGAAATGTTGTAAAAACGATTTTAAAAAGAAACAGAATCTCAATTGGTGGGAATGAAATGGAACAAGTCACATCCACTAGATTATTCTAAGTTCTAATTAATGAAAAGCTATCCTGGAAAGATCTGCAAAGTGATGAAATATGTTTGTATCATCAGACAGATTAGTGGTTTGGTTCATCAGGCTTGCTTCATAACTCTATACTACAGCGTAATTTACACATATCTCATTTACTGTAATATTGTCTGGGCCAGTACATATGCCTCCTACCTACACAAATTGCTCATCATACAAAATACATTTTGTCATACTAGCCACCTCCTCTAATTACCTGGCTCCATCTGCATCTTTTTAAACTCAGTATCTTGTCTATTTATGACATTAATATGCATTTTCATCTACAAATACTCATATCTCCCAGACAGTTTACCTAAACCCTTCAATGGATTCTTCCAGTATAATTCTGAAATCCATCTACAGTCTATATAACACATGACACTGCAATAACCTTCACCCACCCCACTGCCGCACCTCACATAGTCCATTCTCTATCAGATACAGAGGTACTGTACTGAATTCTTATCTTCACATTGCTGAAAAATCATCACCCCTCAAAAACTTCAAGCAAAGACTGCGGGTCTTGAAGACTGGGGGTCAGCTTGATAAACCAAACTACTCAGTAATCTCCTCCATGAAGACTGGTGGTCAGCCTGATTAACCAAAGTACTCAGTAATCTCCTCCATGAAGACTGGGCGTCAGCCTGATGAACCAAACTACTCAGTAATCTCCTCCATGAAGACTGCGGGTCAGCTTAATGAACCAAACTACTCAGTAATCTCCTCCATGAAGACTGCGGGTCAGCTTAATGAACCAAACTACTCAGTAATCTCCTCCATATAGCCTGACTCTCACACACTCACATGCACACATACATTTAAACAAAACAAATACTGATAAATTAATGTATACATTTATAATTAGTAGGTTTAGTTATTTGTTTTTACAAACCTTTTTTAATTTTGTGTGGTGTAGTTTTCATATCAGCCCTTGGTCTTCCAACCACACCTGCACACCGCTTTATTTATTTATTTGTTTTTATCTATATCGTTGTTTATTACTTGTTTTCTTTGGTGAAAATAAATTAAAAAAATTTTTAATTTTTTTTTATAAAGCAAGCGTGCATTGTGGTATTCTTTTGGTAGACATGTTTATCCATCAAGGTGTGTAGGGTGTAAATATGATCGGTAGTGCGAAGTTTTGGTATAAATCTCATTTGTCTTTTACTCAAGACATTGTCCTTATTAAGGAAGTTTAGAACTCTTACATTTATAATACTACAGAAAATCTTCCCCAGGTTAATGTTCACATAAATGCCTCTGGAATTATTAGGGTCAAATTTGTCTCCGTTCTTAAAGATTGGGGTTATGAGTCGTTGATTACGGATATCAGGGAAATAACCTACAAACAGAATCAAATTAAACATTTGAAATTTTGCACTAGTGAATTTGAGCATCTCATTTAGGATGCCAGCAGGTCCACATTTGTTTGAGGGCCTGAAGTTTCTTATAGAGCTCCTGGTCAGTAATTGGGGAGTCCAATGGATTTTGATCGTCCTTTATAGCTTTTTCTAATCCATTCAACTTTTCATGAATTTGGCATTGCTCTGTGTTTTCATCAATTTGAATGGTGTTGTAGAGTGTTTTAAAATGAGTTGTCCATGTGTCACCATTTTGTATCACTAATTCCTCTAGTTTAAACTTTTTTCAATTTTGCCAGAAGTTGTTTGTGTTTATGGACTCCTCGATTAGTGTCAGTTGCTTGCTGTTGTACCGTGCTTTTTTGGTCCAAAGTGTATGTTTTTAGAGATTTAAGGTCTCACAGTAATGTACGCAAAATCCACCATTATTTGGGTCTCTGTGATTTCAAATCAAATCACATACACATGGTTAGCAGATGTTAATGAGAGTGTAGAGAATTGCTTGTGCTTCTAGTTCCCAACAGTGCAGCAATATCTAACATGTAATCTAACTATTCCCCAACAACTACCTAATACACACAAATCTAAGTAAAGGAATGGAATAAGAATATATACATACAAATATATGGATGAGCAATGACCGAGCGGCATAGGTAAGATGGTATAAAATACAGTATATACATATGAGATGAGTAATGAAAGATATGTAAACATTATTAAAGTGACTAGTGATCTATTTCTTAAATTGGCCAAGTGATTTCAAATCTGTATGCAGGCAGCATCCTCTCTGTGTTAGTGATGGCTGTTTAACAGTCTGATGGCCTTGAGATAGAAGCTATTTTTCAGTCTCTCGGCACCCAGCTTTGATGCACCTGTACTGACCTCACCTTCTGGATAATAGCGGGGTGAACAGGCAGTGGCTCGGGTAGTTGTTGTCCTTGATGATCTTTTTGGCCTTCCTGTGACTACGGGTGCTGTAGGTGTCCTGGAGGGCAGGTAGTTTGCCCCCGGTGATGCTTTGTGCAGACCGCACCACCCTCTGGAGAGCCCTGCGGTTTTGGGCGGTGCCGTTGCCGTACCAGGCGGCGATACAGCCCGACAGGATGCTCTCAAGTGCGCATCTGTAAAAGTGTGTGAGTTTTTCGTAATTTTACAACCTATATCAAACCAGTTGACATCTGTGAAGATTGATGAATTTAGGCCCTGAATGTTCCACATGCTAACTGATAGTGATTTCATGTTGCAAAAAGAAAGAATAGAACAGTAAACAAAACAGTAACTTCTATCTACTGAGTTGTTAAGAGTGAGATGAACAGGATAACAGTCAGAAATACAGTAACTACTAACTACTAAGTTGTTCAGAGTGAGATGAACAGGACAATATGTATGTGCTGTATGTGCGTGTGCATATTGGTGTGTCTCTCTCTGTTTGTCTCTCTCTCTCTGACACTGTCTCTCTCTGTCTCTGTCTCTGTCTCTCTCTCTCTCTCTCTCTCTCTCTCTCTCCTATCACTATCACTGATTTCAAATGCATGTTCCTTCATTCTCACTCTGTTTTCTCACACTGCACATACTATAAGAGGAACCTTTTTCCTGAGAAGGTAAGCTGGACAGCACATAGCCCTTCCTCTGCTGTTTTTACAAGGAAACGATACTCCAACTTTATGGGGTAAATTATAACAGCTGCCATTTCTGTTTCATTGTTCTCACATATGTAATATATTCTCTCTCTCTCTCCATCACTCTCCATCCTCTCCCCTGAGGGTCATCAATAACCCCAGTCTAAGAATAGCTGATACCACACACTGAGGTCAGAGACGGGAATTATTTTTATTTTTTTACATGGATTTGTATAGACTGACCAGGTGGATCCAGGTGAAAGCTATGATCCTTTATTGATGACTATCCAATTGTCTGCCCTTCAGAGGGCGAATGTGCAAGACAAAATATTTAAGTGCCTTTGAACGGGGTACGGTAGTAGGTGCCAGGCGCACCGGTTTGTGTTAAGAACTGCAACGCTGCTGGGTGTGTATCAAGAATGGTATACCACCCTAAGGACATCCAGCCAACTTATTTTTTGTTGTTGTTATTAGCCCATCCAACCCCCCCCCCCGTCTTTAAAGTTTTTTATATTGGTCCCTGCCCTTGAAAAACATCCGCACAGCATGATGCTGTCACCATCATGCTTCACCGTAGAGATGGTATTGGCCAGATGATGAGCAGTGCCTGGTTTCCTCCAGACGTGACACTTGGCATTCAGGCCAAATAGTTCAATCTTGGTTTCATCAGACTAGAGAATCTTGTTTCTCATGGTCTGAGAGTTCTTTAGGTGCCTTTTGGCAAACTCCAAGTGGGCTGTCATGTGCCTTCTACTAAGGAGTGGATTCCGTCTGGCCACTACCATAAAGTCCTGATTGGTGGAGATGCTGCAGAAATGGTTGTCCTTCTGGAAGGTTCTACCATCTCCACAGAGGAACTCTGGAGCTCTGTCAGAGTGACCATTGGGTTCTTGGTCACCTCCCTGACCAAGGCCCTTCTCCCCCAATTGCTCAGTTTGGCTGGGCGGCCAGCTCTCGGAAGGGCGGCCAGCTCTCGGAAGAATCTTGGTGATTCCAAACTTCTTCCATTTAAGAATGATGGCGGCCACTGTGGACCTTCAAGGCCCTTCTCCCCCGATTTCAAACTTGTTTTATTTAAGAATGATGGAGGCCATTGTGTTCTTGGGGATGTTTAATGCATGTTTTGGTACCCTTCCCCAGATCTGTGCCTCGACACAATCCTGTCTCAGAGCTCTACAGACAATTCCTTTGACCTCATGGCTTGGTTTCTGCTCTGACATTCACTGTCAACTGTGGCACCTTATATAGACAGGTGTTTGCCTTTCCAAATCATGTCCAATCAATTGAATTTACCACAGGTGGACTCCAATTAAGTTGTGGAAACATCTCAAGCATGATCAGTGGAAACAGGGTGCGGCTGTCTCAAAACGAAGGGTCTGAATATTTATGTAAATAAGTTATTTAAGTTTTAATACATTTGCATAAATTGCTAAAAACCTCTTTTCGCTTTGGGGTACCGTGTGTAGATTGATGAGGGAAAAATGTTGTCACGACTTCCGCCGAAGTCGGTCCCTCTCCTTATTCGGGCGGCGGTCGACGTGCTCCCGAGGGAGTATGATGGGACGGCTGCCGGATGTCAGGGGTTCCTACTCCAGCTGGAGCTCTACCTGGCGACCGTCCACCCGGCTCCTTCGGGTCGTGAGAGCGTGTCCGCCCTCATCTCCTGCCTCTCAGGGAAAGCCCTGGAGTGGGCCAACGTCGTATGGGGGGAAGGAGAAGCGGTGTTGGACCACTACGAGGATTTCACCCGCCACTTTCGGGCTGTTTTCGACCACCCGCCTGAGGGTAGAGCGGCAGGTGAACGTCTGTTTCACCTGAGGCAGGGGACGAGGAGCGCACAGGAGTTCGCCTTGGACTTCCGGACCCTGGCCGCCGGCGCGGGTTATAACGACAGAGGACGTCCGTCGGGAGTTGGCCTGCAGGGACACCACTCTTACCTTTGACCAGCTGATGGACCTGTCCATCTGGCTGGATAACCTGCTGGCTACCCGCGGACGTCCAGATCGGGGCCTGTCGATTCCATCCCCCAGCACCACCGCTCAGACGTCCATGGAGCTGGGAGGTGCTGCACTTACGGCGACCGGAGGAGGGACCGGTCCATGCACCATCTGTGGCCGCAGAGGGCACACTGCCGGTCGGTGCTGGGGAGGTCCCTCTGGGAGTCGAGGCAGCACGCAGGGCACTCTCGTGTCACCACAGGTGAGTCGGCACCAGGCTCATCCAGAGCCCCCTGTTGCACACATGTTTTTGTATATAAACTTTCTTGAGTTTTCCCCGCATTCCCAGCATAAGGCGCTCGTAGATTCAGGCGCAGCTGGGAATTTTATTGACAGATCATTTGCCCATAGTTTAGGGATCCCCATTGTTCCAGTGGACATGCCCTTCCCAGTTCACGCTCTAGATAGTCGACCATTAGGGTCAGGGCTAATTAGGGAGGTCACCGCTCCACTGGGCATGGTGACGCAGGAGGGTCACAAGGAGAGAATTAGTCTCTTCCTTATTGATTCTCCTGCGTTTCCCATGGTGCTGGGCCTACCCTGGTTAGCCTGTCATGACCCTACTATTTCGTGGCAACAGAGGGCTCTCACAGGGTGGTCACGAGAGCGCTCTGGGAGGTGTGTAGGGGTTTCTGTCGGTGCTACTATGGTGGAAAGTCCAGACCAGGTCTCCACCGTGCGCATCCCCTCTGACTATGCCGAATTGGCTCTCGCCTTCTGGAAAAAGCCCAGCCGGTTCTGGCGCCTTGGCATCAGAGCCAGATCGAGGCTCCTGCAGTGGACGACTGGTTTAGGGCGCTCGGAAGAGACATGGGACGCCGCTCATATGCACCTTCAGCTGGCTGTGAGGCGTCAGAAAGTGAGTGCAGAACGCCACCGCAGTGAGGCCCCGGTGTTCGCACCGGGGGACCGGGTCTGGCTCTCGACTCAAAACCTGCCCCTCCGCCTGCCCTGCCGGAAGGTGGGCCCGTGGTATGTGGGGCCATTCAAAGTCCTGAGGAGACTGAACGAGGTTTGCTACAGGTTACAGCTTCTCCCAGATTACCGTATTAACCCCTCGTTCCATGTGTCTCTCCTCAGGCCGGTGGTGGCTGGTCCACTCCTGGAGTCTGAGGTGCGGGAGGTTCCTCCACCCCCTATGGACATCGAGGGGGCCCAGGCGTATGCAGTTCGAGCCATACTGGACTCGAGGCGTCGGGCGAGGGGCCTTCAGTACCTCGTGGAGTGGGAGGGGTACGGTCCAGAGGAGAGATGCTGGGTGCCGGTGGAGGACGTTTTGGACCCTTCGATGCTGCAGGAGTTCCACCGTCTCCATCCGGATCGCCCTGCGCCTCGTCCTCTGGGTCGTCCCTGAGGTCGGTGTCGGCGAGCTGCTGGAGCCGCGCGTCAAAGGTGGGGGGTACTGTCACGACTTCCGCCAAAGTTGGTCCCTCTCCTTGTTCGGGCGGCATTCAGCGGTCGACGTCACCGGCCTTCTAGACATCGCCGATCCACTTTTCATTTTCCATTTGTTTTGTCTTTGTTTTATACACACCTGGTTTCAATTCCCCAATTACATGTTCATTATTTAACCCTCTGTTTTCCCCATGTTTGTGTGCGTTATTGTTCCTGGTATTGTCAGTCCATAATTGGTGGGCATGGTATTTTGTTGGTACTTTGTATTTTCCCTGAGTAAACTACGTTGTGTTGCTCATCTCTGCTGTCCTGCACCTGACTCATTTGCACCAGCTACACCCGGCTCTTGACAAATGTATTTGATCCATTTTAGAATAAGGCTGTAACGTAACAAAATGTGGAAAAAGTCAAGGGGTCTGAATACTTACCGTAGTCACTGTAGATCGCAAATTCAATTAATTCAGCTTTATGTTCTTGAAATAAAGTGCCCAAACATTTACACTGTTATTTTGATGGCATTCAATTAAGTCGTTGATTTTATTTTTAGGTTAGATTTTACATCCTAATTTGACATGGTAGCAGTCATATTTTGTCCAAGAGAAACTAAAAGACATGCAGGTGGCCATCGAATGTGAGCATTAACCCACTGAAGTTGTTATAATGCCGAACTGCAGTCAGGTCAAGACCCTGTTGAGGATGACTAGCACGCAGATGAGCTTCCCTGAGATGGTTTCTAACAGTTTGTGCAGAAATTC
The DNA here is from genome assembly GCA_003317085.1 of Hucho hucho. NCBI lineage: Eukaryota > Metazoa > Chordata > Actinopteri > Salmoniformes > Salmonidae > Hucho > Hucho hucho. The sequence continues at coordinate 7,030 of QNTS01003726.1, read as the reverse complement.
TTCAGTTCTGCAAACCCACAGTTTCGTCAGCTGTCCGGGTGGCTGGTCTCAGACGTACCTGCATGTGAAGAGGCCAGATGTGGAGGTCCTGGGCTGGCGTGGTTACACGGGGTCTACGTTTGTGAGGTTGGTTGGACGTACTGTAAAATTCTCTAAAACGACGATGGAGACGGCTTATGGTAGAGAAAATAACATTCAATTGGTGGACAATCCTGCAGTCATTATGCCAGTTGCACGCTCCCTCAAATTTGGAGACATCTGTGGCATTGTGTTGTGTGACAAAACTGCACATTTTCGAGTGGCTTTTTATTGTCCACAGTGTAATGATCATGCTGTTTAATCAGCTTCTTGATATGCCACACCTGTCAGGTGGATGGATTATCTTGGCAAAGGAGAAATGCTCACTAACAGGGATGTAAACAAATTTGTACACAACATTTTAGAGAGAAATACGCTTTTTGTGCGTATGGGACATTTCTGGAATCTTTTATTTAATTTCATGAAACATGGGACCAAAACTTTATATTTTTGTTCAGTTTATTTGATCAATACTTATTTTTGCCATTCCATTTTATCTGTTTCAGGTATTATTATGAGCCACCTTCCCCACAGCAGCCTCCATTGTTACAGATGTATCTATTTTATTTTGATTCATTGGCATGTCGGGTATATTGTATTTGTAATCAAATACTTTTAGCCGTATCTTTCGCCCATCTCTGACTGAGGTACCTTCCCGCTAATAACTCTTGAAACCAAGACAAGGTCATAAGCACTACATTCTGTCAATTGCTCTATATCCCAACAGGTCAATGTACTGTACCAACCGTGCCAAAACTTCAGTCCATAACCATAATGAGAAATGCTTTCATTATTATTTCAGTGCTTTTTATTTGTCTGGGTGACTGCATCAATGAGGTATTTGCTGTTGAGGTCTTCCCACGCCAAGAAATACATAACAATGGAGAGAGGGAGGGAGGGAGATGGAGGGAGAGAGAGAGAGAGAGAGAGAGAGAGAGAGAGAGAGAGAGAGAGAGAGAGACTTTCATAAAAATGTAGTATTGATTTCCTTTGGAATGCATTATGTCCATTGAGCAGACAGACCAGACACACTAGACAGACCAGACAGACCAGACAGACCAGAGACTAGACAGACCAGACAGACTAGACAGACCAGACAGACCAGACAGACCAGACAGACTAGACAGACCAGACTAGACAGACCAGACAAAACAAGCCCTAAATCGACATAACCTGAAAGGCTGTTCAGCAAGGAAGAAGCTACTGCTCCAATACCGCCATAAAAAAGCCAGACTACGGTTTGCAACTGCACATGAGGACAAAGATCGGCCATAATGACCATCGTTATGTTTGGAGGAAAAAGGGGGAGGCTTGCAAGCCGAAGAACACCATCCCAACCGTAAAGCACAGGGGTGGCAGCATCATGTTGTGGGGGTGCTTTTCTGCAGGAGGGACTGGTGCACTTCACAAAATAGATGGCATCATGAGGAAGGAAAATGATGCAACATCTCAAGACATAAGTCAGGAAGTTAAAGCTTGGTCGCAAATGAGTCTTACAAATGGACAATGACCCCAGCATACTTCCAAAGTTGTGGCAAATGGCTTAAGGACAACAACGTCAAGGTATTGGAGTGGCCATCACAAAGCCCTGACCTCAATCCTATAGAAAAGTTGTTGGCATAACTGAAAAAGCTTGTGCGAGCAAGGAGGCCTACAAACCTGACTCAGTTACACCAGCTCTGTCAGGAGGAATGGGCGAAAATACACCCAATATGATTAGCTATGTAGTCTGTGACTTAAAACTTCCATTTATCATGGACTACATTATGATTAGCTAAGTAGTCTGTGACTTAAACTTCCATTTATCATGGACTACATTATGATTAGCTAAGTAGTCTGTGACTTAAACTTCCATTTATCATGGACTACATTATGATTAGCTATGTAGTCTGTGACTTAAACTTCCATTTATCATGGACTACATTATGATTAGCTAAGTAGTCTGTGACTTAAACTTCC
>QNTS01003725.1:60500-82276 GCA_003317085.1 Hucho hucho | reverse complement strand
TGACCAAATACTTATTTTCCACCATAATTTGCAAATAAATTCATTAAAAATCCTACAATGTGATTTTCTGGATTTTTTTTCTTCATTTTGTCTGTCATAGTTGAAGTGTACCTATGATGAAAATTACAGGCCTCTCTCATCTTTTTAAGTGAGAGAACTTGCACAGTTGGTGGCTGACTAAATACTTTTTTTCCCCACTGTATATCCATGGGGTCTGGCATTGGGGTGTTGGCTCTCTAACCACCAACAAAGTGCAGAATAAAAGAAAAGAGCACAACATCCTGGTTGTTTAACAGCTAACTCAATTAGAATGTTGTGTATCAAAACATATAGGTTAGGCCTAGGCTGAATCACTTGAATCCCTGCAGGTTTTGCCAGACAAAGATGTATCCTCAATCACAAAAATGATAATCTGAGGATTACAAACCAATCTCAGATTCACCTACCTGCAACATTTCTTTAAATCTCCCATTACAGAAACCATTGATGAACTAGAAAAGTATTGAAAAAAAAGAATTCCTCGACAAAGCCAGGGAAACTTTTACTTGATTACGAATGTCCATGCCAAAAAGCATGATTACAGCTTCCAGGTGAAGTGAGAGGTGAGTTGGAATATTGCCTGCCAAAGTATAGGGCTGAGGGAAAATAACAGCTTCATTGGCAGTTGGCCATTTGGACACGTTTGAAGAAATGAAAAAGAGCCCATTCGGAGACGGAGCCATAAGTTACGTGTCCACAACAACAACAAAAATCTCCCTAAAGAAGCCCAAAGAGCAGGTCAAGGTGATTCAAAATCAGTGGTACAGCAGAGACCTGTCCTCTCTCACACACACACACACACACACACACACACACACACACACACACACACACACACACACACACACACACACACACACACACACACACCCCTCTCAGCAGATTAAAGTTGACCCTTTGTGCTCTGAGGAGGGTTTGGTTAGGCAGGATCGAGGGGTAAAGGTATAGGAGGGAAGGGGGGTGGGGTCAACTTTAACCTCATAAAGAGAGCCCAGCTTCTCATTAGTTACTGTAACATCTGTCTCTCAGGAATGGAGCAATGCCCATAGAGCTTCAAAGACAATGTTGGAATTCTGGCCATGTCATCCTCATATCCCTTATACACAATCATCCCTGTATCCCTAAATCATGACACAAACTCCCTCCCTTTCACCTCCAGCCCCTCACTCCTCTATACTCATCTCAGTAACTCTGTAATTCTTTGTTCACCCCTCCCCTCTTTCCCAATGTTATGTTTTGTCCTTTCTCTTCTGAAGCACGTTTGACAGGGTCTCAATGGCTGAAGTCTCAATGGTGCAGTACCCTACTGTAGAGGTCATCAAAAGTTACCGCAGCCACAAAGTAAACCCTGCCTATATCTTCAATTTCACATTTTATTCTTAGAATGAAATCATATATACATTCTCTTATTGTATCAGGTATAATTTCTTAAACATATTTTGTGTTAAAAAAAAGATGATATGTTCCTCATTTCCATAAATACACAGGGTATATTTATATATATGAAGACATTAACAAAAAAGGGGTGGAACAGGGCTGCAACCAGCACTCACCTGAACTGCCTAGACTGCCTCAATTGCTTATTCAACAAGTGTGTCAATAGCAGGATACCCTCAGAGTAAAAATCAACACGCTTGGATCACGCTAGATTACACCTATCTAAACATAAATTAAAATTGTATTGGTCACATACACATATTTAGCAGATATTTAAAATATATATATATTATATATACTGTATATATATATATATAAATGTAACCTTTATTTAACTAGGCAAGACAGCTAAGAACAAATTCTTATTTACAATGACGGCCTACTCCGGCCAAACCCGGACAATGCTTGGCCAACTGTGCGCCGCCCTATGGGACTCCCAATCACGGCCAGTTGTGATACCCAGGTTCGAATCCAGGCTGTATCTGTAGTGACGCCTCTAGCACTAAGATGCAGTGCAGCGCCACTCGGGAGCCCGTTATTGCGGGTGTAGCTAAATGCTTTCCATTGTTTGCGAGTTTAGACATAATAATCATTATAATCAGTGTTGATTTTCGGAAGTTGCTTTCATTTCAGCGCATCTAATTTGTAAACATTTCAACCAATTTCGAAGAATGTTTATAAAACGTTACCTTGTCTATTAAGACAAAAAACAGGAGGAAAAAGGGGGGTAAATACATTTTGTGAATGAAATATTTTGTCAAGATGAAATCTTGGAAATAAAAACAAATGAAATATTTTTGGTGGATAAATTCAAACAAGTACTTGTTCTTTATAATAATCTCCCTAACTTGGTTCCTGAATAGACCACACAGTTTTTTTCATTTGATTATTTTATTTATTTTTTGTTTCTACATGTTTGCTCTGTCTGTTCATTGAAAGAGATGGTAAGTCTATATGTAAAATATGCCTGATCGATTTTTTTTATGTATATACGGTATATACAAATGTTTGGACACACCTGCTCATTCAAGGGTTTTTCTTAACTTTTAATATTTTCTACATTGTAGAATAATAGTGAAGACAACAAAACTATGAAATAACACATTTGGAATTATGTAGTAATAAAAAACGTGTTAAACATATCAAAATATGTTTTATGAGATTCTTCAAAGTAGCCACCCTTTGCCTTGATGACAATTTTGCACACTCTTGGCGTTCTCTCAACCAGCTTCACCTGGAATGCTTTTCCAACAGTCTTGAAGGAGTTCCCACATATGCTGAGCACTCGTTGGCTGCTTTTCCTTCACTCTGTGGTCCAACTAATCTCAAACCATCTCAATTGGTTTGAGGTCGGGTGACTGTGGAGGCCAGGCCATCTGATGCAGCACTCCATCACTTTCCTTCTTGGTCAAATAGCCCTTACACAGCCTGGAGGTGTGTTGGGTCATTGTCCTGTTGAAAAACAAATGATAGTCCCACTAAGCGCGAACCAGATGGGATGGCGTATTGCTGCAGAATGCTGTGGTAGCCATTCTGGTTAAGTGTGCCTTGAATTCTAAATAAATCACAGACAGTGTCACCAGCAAAGCACCCCCACACCTTTACACATCCTCCTCCATGCTTCACAGTGGGAACCACACATGCGGAGATCATCCATTCACCTACTCTGCATCTCACAAAGACACAGCGGTTGGAACCAAAAATATCAAATTTGACCAAAGGACAGATTTCTATCGGTCTAATGTCCATTACTCGTGTTTTTTGGCCCAAGCTATTGGTGTCTTTTAGTATTGGTTTGTTTGCACCAAATGAAGGCCTGATTCATGCAGTCTCCTCTGAATATTTGATGTTGAGATGTGTCTGTTACTTGAACTCTGAAGCATTTATACGGGCTGCAATTTCTGAGGCTGGTAACTCTAATGAACTTAATGTCTGTGGCAGAGGTAACTCTGGGTCTTCCTTTCCTGTGGCGGTCCTCATGACAACCAGTTTCATCATAGCGCTTGATGGTTTTTGCGAGTTAAATTTTCCGTATTGACTGACATTCATGTCTTAAAAGTAATGATGGACTGTAATTTATCTTTGCTTATTAGAGCTGTTCTTGCCATAATATGCACTTGGTCTTTTACCAAATAGGGCTATCTTCTGTATACCACCCCTACCTTGTCACAACAACTGATTGTCTCAAATGCATTAAGAAGGAAAGAAATTCCACAAATTAACTTTTAACAAGGCACACCTGTTAATTGAAATGCATTCAAGGTGACTACCTCATGAAGCTGGTTGAGAGAATGCCAAGAGTGTGCAAAGCTGTGATCAAGGCAAAGGGTGGCTACTATTTGTTAAACACTTTTTTGGTTACTTCATGATTCCATATGTGTTATTTCATAGTTTTGATGTCTCCACTATTATTCTACAATGTAGAAAATAGTAAAAATAAAGAAAAACCCTAAACTACATTTTTCAAGGAACAAAAAAAGAACCAGGATCTAAAATTATCCATATTGTTCCGGAACAGAACCGTTATTTTAAAAGCATGGGAACTGGTTAATGACGTTCTTTTACGTTCTAGGCATTTTTTTTCTAGTACCACAACAAAAAAAGAAACGCAACAAAGCGCCAATGAAAAGCCCTCACTCTGTCATTTAGAAACTTATTCCAGTGTCTGCCTCCAAGCTGAAAATCTTTTGTGTTTAGGCTACCTGCCCCTCCCCCATTCGTAGCATGGGCTATTGTACTGACGTTACAAACGTGATTCAGAAGATAGGGAGAGATTCTTAATTAGCTAGAGATAAATGGATTCACTTTGTCATTGCAAGTTAAGGATACTATAGGCCTAGTTATCACGTTTCATGATGGATTCATGTTTTTAATACTGGTGCCGCTCTGCACATACAGCTTGTTATCTCGCTAGCTCAAGCTTGTTAGCTAGCTAGCTCAAAGGACAATCAAAGTTCCTCTATAGAAGCCCCTCCTCCATGGTATAATTATGTGGACCTAATTCAGATAATGCATGTCATAACAAGATGCCCAGCACTTCAAGATTCCTCCTCAACCCAAAATTCAGTCGCATCTTGCGCTATAGGCTACACACATGTAAACAACTAGATTGCCTGCTTAATCCGCACTGATTGGTGAAGTAATTTAATGAGCTAAATGTAAAAAACTGTTGATTTCACAGATTTAAAAAAGAACAGAATGAACGATACAAACCGGTACTTTTTTTTGGCTCGAACCAGTTCAGATCTTTTTTTGGGGTCGGAACAGTGGAATGGAACTTAAAAAATACTGGTTCTGTTCAGAACGAAAACGATTGGAAAATAACAAAAGTTACACGCCTGCATTCAATTATTAATCCGAGCTGGCGTAGCAATCGGACGTGTGTTTGTCTTGTCCCATGTAAATAGTCGGTTTCGTCAGTTTTTTTTAGCATATATTTTTTATCTCACTTTCCACCTACGATCTGAATATACTTTCCTGCAACCCGCCTCACCCAATGTGGTACGGATCTGCTATTTTTATACGTTATAACTGGAACCTCCATCAGAAGCTAGCCAGCTAACTAGATACTAGCTAGCAGTCACTGTCAGCCACGGCTAGCGGTCTTCACCTTTAGCTCGGACACCAGCCAGCTTTAGCTCGGTCAATACCTGCCAGTCTGCACAGCGTGATATCAACCCAGAGCATATCGGACTGCTTTTCTCCAACACATCACCGGATTCCTGCCGCAAGCTCTGGGCCATTACACCGGAACATCGCAACTAGCTAGCTGCAACCCAGTGGCTACTGCTGGCTAACGCCTCTGTCCCGAAGAAAGCACCAGTTAGCCTTGAGCTAGCCTCGAACTAGATCCATCTCCCGGCTAGCCGAAGAGGTATACCCGCTAATTCGTGGGCTACAATATTTTTTTGACAATTGGCCTGGACCCTTATTTGCAACACGATGTGAACGGCGTGCCTCCCGCTCGCCTAGCATAGTAGTTACTACCAAACGGCTCCCTGACTCACCTATTGCTGCTCATTTGACCCTATGATCACTCGGCTACACATGCCTCTCTCAAACGTCAAAATGCCTTGTATTCTGCTGTTTCTGTTAATTATTATTGTTTTATTTCACTGTAGAGCCCCTAGTCCAGCTCAACATGCCTTAGATAGCTCTTTTGTCACACACCCCATACATGGGGTGACCTCACCTGGCTTTACTGGTGTCTCCAGAGATGCAAGCTCTCTCATCGTCACTCAATGCCTAGGTTTGCCCCAATGCCCAGGTCTGTCTCATCGTCACTCAATGCCCCACTGTACTCACATCCTACCATACCCTTGTCTGTACATTATGCCCTGAATCTATTCTACCACGCCCAGAAATCTGCTCCTTTATTCACTGTTCCCAACGCACTAGACGACCAGTTCTTATAGCTTTTAGCCGTACCCTTATCCAACTCCTCCTCTGTTCCTCTGGTGATGTAGAGGTTAACCCAGGCCCTGTAATCCCCAGCATTACACCTATTCCCCAAGCGCTCTCATTTGTTAACTTCTGTCACCGTAAAAGCCTTGGTTTCATGCATGTTAACATCAGAAGACTCCTCCCTAAATGTGTTTTATTCACTGCTTTAGCACACTCCGCCAACCCTGATGTCTTAGCAGTAACAGAATCCTGGCTTAGGAAGGCCACCAAAAATTCTGAAATTTCCATCACCAACTACAGCATTTTCCGTCAAGAAAGAACTGCCAAAGGGGGCAGAATTGCAATCTACTGCAGAGAGAGCCTGCAGAGTTCTGTCATACTATCCAGGTCTGTGCAAAAACAGTTTGAGCTTCTACTTTTAAAAATCCACCTTTCAAGAAATAAGTCTCTCACTGTTGCCGCTTGTTATAGACCCCCCTCAGCCCCCAGCTGTGCCCTGGACACCATATGTGAATTGATTGCCCCCATCTATTTTCAGAGTTCGTACTGTTAGGTGACCTAAACTGGGATATGCTTAGCACCCCGGCCGTCCTAGAATCTAAACTAGATGTCAATCTCACACAAATTATCAACAAACCTACCAGGTACATCCCTAAATCCGTAAACATGGGCACCCTCATAGATATCATCCTGACCAACTTGCCCTCTAAATACACCTCTGCTGTCTTCAACCAGGATCTCAGCAATCACTGCCTTATTGCCTGCGTCCGTAATGGGCCCGCTGTCAAACGACCACCCCTCATCACTGTCAAACACTCCCTTAAACACTTTAGCGAGCAGGCCTTTCTAATTGACCTGGCCAGGGAATCCAGGAAGGATATTGACCTCATCCTGTCAGTAGAGGATGCTAGGTTGTTCTTTAAAAGTGCTTTCCTCACCATCTAAAATAAGCATGCCCCATTCAAAAAATGTAGAACTAAGAACATATATAGCACTTGGTTCACTCCAGACTTGAATGCCCTTGACCAGCACAAAAACATCATGTGGCGTACTGCATTAGCATCGAATAGCCCCCACGATATGCAACTTTTCAGGGAAGTCGGGAACAAATATACACAGTCAGTTAGGAAAGCTAAGGCTAGCTTTTTCAAACAGAAATGTGCATCCTGTAGCACTAATTCCAAAAAGATTTGGGACACCGTGAAGTCCATGGAGAATAACAGCACCTCCTCCCAGCTGCCCACTGCACTGAGGCTAGGAAACACTGTCACCACCGAAAAATCTACGATAATCGAGAATTTCAATTTTTTTTAAATATATGGCTCGCCATGCTTTCCACCTGGCTTCCACTACCCCGGCCAACAGCTCTGCACCCCGCGCAGCAACATTCCCAATGTCATGGCTTTAGAAGCTTCTGATAGGCTAATTGACATCATTTGAGTCAAATGGAGGTGTACCTGTGGATGTATTTCAAGGCCCACCTTCAAACACAGTGCCTCTTTGCTTGACATCATGGGAAAATCAAAAGAAATCAGCCAAGACCTCAGAAAATAAATTGTAGACCTCCACAAGTCTGGTTCATCCTTGGGAGCAATATCCAAACGCCTGAAGGTACCACGTTCATTTGTACAAACAATAGTACGCAAGCAGAAACACCATGGGACCACGCAGCCATCATACAGCTCAGGAAGGAGACGCATTCTGTCTCCTAGAGATGAACATACTTCGGTGCGAAAAGTGCAAATCAATCCCAGAACAACAGCAAAGGACCCTATGAAGATGCTGGAGGAAACAGGTACAAAAGTATCTATATCCACAGTAAAACGAGTCCTATATCGACATGAACTGAAAGGCCGCTCAGCAAGGAAGAAGCCACTGCTACAAAACCGCCATAAAAAGCCAGACTACGGTTTGCAACTGCACATGGGGACAAAGATTGTACTTTTTGGAGAAATGTCCTCTGGTCTGATGAAATAAAAAAAGAACTGTTTGGCCATAATGACCATTATGTTTGGAGGAAAAAGGGGGAGGCTTGCAAGCCGAAGAACACCATCCCAACCGCAAAGCACGGGGGTGGCGGCATCATGTTGTGGGGGTGCTTTGCTGCAGGAGGGACTGGTGCACTTCACAAAATAGATGGCATCATGAGGGAGGAAAATTATGTGGATATATTTAAGCAACATCTCAAGACAAGACAGTCAGAAAGTTCAAGCTTGGTCGCAAATGGGTCTTCCAAATGCACAATGACCCCAGGCATACTTCCAAAGTTGTGGCAAAATGGCTTAAGGACAACAAAGTCAAGGTTTTGGAGTGGCAATCACAAAGCCCTGACCTCAATCCTATAGACAATTTGTCGGCAGAACTGAATAAGCGTGTCTTCGAGCAGGGAGGCCTACAAACCCGACTCAGTTACACCAACTCTGTCAGGAGGAATGGGCCAAAATTCAAATTAATGTGGGAAGCTTGTGGAAGGCTACCCGAAACGTTTGACCCAAGTTAAACAATTGAAAGGCAATGCTACCAAATACTAATTGAGCGTATGTAAACTAAAGACCCACTGGGAATGTGAAGATAAATCATTCTTTCTACTATTATTCTGACATTTCACATTCTTAAAATAAAGTGGTGATCCTAACTGACCTAAGACAGGGAATCTTTACTAGGATTAAATGTCAGGAATTGTGAAAAACTGAGTTTAAATGTCTTTGGCTAAGGTGTATGTAAACTTCCGACTTCAACTGTATATCCATCCTGCCCTGCCATTCTAAAGTCTTCAAAAGCCAAGTTAACAAACAGATCACCGACCAATTCGAATCCCACCGTACCTTCTCCTCTATGCAATCTGGTTTCCGAGCTGGTCATGGGTGCACCTCAGCCACGCTCAAGATCCTAAACGATATCATAACCGCCACAGATAAAAGACAGTACTGTGCAGCCGTTTTCATCGACCTGGCCAAAGCTTTTGCCACTCTACTCACCGCATTATCGGCAGACTCAATAGCCTTGGTTTCTCAAATGACTGCCTCGCATGGTTCACCAACTACTTCTCAGATAGAGTTCTGTGTGTCAAATCGGAGGGCCTGTTGCCCGGACCTCTGGCAGTCTCTATGGGTGTGCCACAGGTTTCAATTCTCGGGCCTACCCTTTTCTCTGTATATATCAATGATGTCGCTCTTGCTGCTGGTGATTCTCTGATCCAACTCTACGCAGACGACACCATTCTGTATACTTCTGGCCCTTCTTTGGACACTGTGTTAACAAACCTCCAAACGAGCTTCAATGCCATATAACACTCCTTCCGTGGCCTCCAACTGCTCTTAAATGCAAGTAAAACTAAATACATGCTCTTCAACGGATTGCTGCCCGCACCCGCCCGCCCGCCTAGCATCACTACTCTGGACGATTCTGACTTAGAATTTGTGGACAACTACAAATACCTAGGTGTCTGGTTAGACTGTAAACTCTCCTTCCAGACTCACATTAAGCATCTCCAATCCCAAATTAAATCTAGAATCGGCTTACTATTTCGCACAAAGCCTCCTTCACTCATGCTGCCAAACATACCCTCGTGAACCTGACTATCCTACCGATCCTTGACTTCGGCGATGTCATTTACAAAATAGCCTCCAACACTCTACTCAGCAAATTGGATGTAGTCTATCACAGTGCCATCCGTTTTGTAACCAAAGCCCCATATACTACCCATCACTGCAACCTGTATGCTCTCGTTGGCTGGCCCTCGCTACATATTCGTCGCCAAACCCACTGGCTCCAGGTCATCTTTGCTAGGTAAAGCCCCGCCTTACCTCAGCTCACTGGTCACCATTTCAACACCCACCCGTAGCACGCGCTCCAGCAGGTATATCTCACTGGTCATCCCCAAAACCAACACCTCCTTTGGCCGCCTTTCCTTCCAGTTATCTGCTGCCAATGACTGGAACGAATTGCAAAAATCACTGAAGCTGGAGATCTCCCTCACTAACTTTAAGCATCAGCAGTCAGAGCAGCTTACCGATCACTGTACCTGTACACAGTCCATCTGTAATAACACACCCAACTACCTCATCCCCATATTGTTATTTATATTTTTGCTCTTTTGCACCCCAGTATCTCTATTTGCACATCATCATCTGCACATCATCACTCCAGTGTTAATGCTAAATTGTAATTATTTTGCCACTATGGCCTATTTATTGCCTTACCTCCCTAATCTTAATACATTTGCACACACTGTACATAGACTTGTATATTGTGTTATTGCCTCTGTAACTCTGTGTTGTTGTTGTTTTTGTCGCTCTGCTTTGTTTTATCTTGGCCAGGTCGCAGTTGTAAATGAGAACTTGTTCTCAACTGGCCTACCTGGTTAAATAAAGGTGAAATAAAAATAAATAAATAAATCAACATTAAACTGTTGTATGCAAATCTCTTTTGATACAAGGGAAATTATTTTGTCAAAATCAAATCAAATGTACCAGAAAGAAAGAAAGATTATGGGCATGTGACACTCTGTATAGGGCACATTGAGCTGCCTGAAAAACTAGGCCTAGGTGATAAAAGGTCATTCTCCATAGAGGATGAGTTATGGAGGATGTGTAGTCAAACAACCCCAGCCACTAATTCAAGGTGCTTCCAAGAGATAAGTGATTCTCTAATTACATATAGCCAAGTCACTGCAGCCAAGGCCTGGACAACCAGCGGTGTAATTAACTGACATTCCCAACATGCTCTGCACTTGCAAAACTGATGATTTGCCTATGGGCAGAAACATCAGAGAAGCACTTTGGCGGCATGACAACAGCACTGTGAAATATTAGGACTTTGTTTTGCTACTAGGCCTATTTCATGAAGTCGCTCGCCCCTCCCCCACCAGTCCTCCATGATCAGCCCATAGGAGTTTGAACAGATTGGGCATGATTGAAAAATATGGTGTCTCGATATTTTTGTTAAAAGTGACGCTACAGGGCATATCAAGTGGCGCTGAAACCCATGTAAATGGTCATTACATTGGCAGGTTAATTGTCTACATTGTATATAGTCCCACCTGTCCATGGCTTGCACAATGTTGTAGATATGCTCATTAACTATGGATATTACTTTGTTGCTTCCTTTTTTGCTTATCTAATGCATGGAAAATGAAAATATTTTATTGTGTAGGCCTAAATACATAAACCACGAGGCATCACTGTTGAAACGAGAATTTGTACCAACACTGCAACACTTTATTTACCTGACTAATTGTGTAACATACTAGTCAGTGGAACACCAGGTGTGTATTCATTAGTCGCACACGTAGCAAAACTTTTGGACCATTGCGAAAGGTTTTGCAACAAAAACTTCTATTGGACAAATTCCAGTAGGTCCCTCCCTGTTTTGTTCCGTTTGTGTCTGTTTGGTTCCTAGTGAATACCCCCCTTGGAACTTTGATTATTGCTTTCTTGTCGACTCATGACCAGGACCTTAAATTATTTAATCAAGGACATGTCTTTTTAATATCAATAACAACTAGGTGAAGAAGCCTTGTGTGCAATTCAAAAGAGATTGAATTACAACAAACATTCCAAATCCGGTCTAATATGATTAAAATGAACACTTCTAAACAAGTCTCAATTCCAAGAAATCATGACCAAATTCCCATCTGTATTTTACTGTAGAACACAGTTGATTTATGTGTGGTTTCGATTCAAAATTCTTGCATTAAATTGTACATTAGTGTCTAAGAGGCAGGCGTTGGGGAGATCATAAAACATGGTTTAAATGCAATCATGTCAAGATGTCTTCTACGTATGGTCGGAGGGATGGGACATATTGTGAAAACTTGAGACGTGAGGAAATTACCACAAACATGTCTAAAAAGAGACCTCATCATTGCCAGTAACCTTCAATATAGTAATTTTAGTAATGTCCAATTGTTCATCTTCTCCTTCCCTGCCTACATGCTTGTAATCTGTCGGGAAACTGTCACTGTACGCTGAGAGCTCTACTATAAATAATATAACCTATGACTGTGTTGTTTCGAACTCTTGGTAACTAGCTAGTATCGTTCACTGTTTTTCCTCCATTCAAATGTATGATGTCGTAGCTCATTTGATATTGACCACCTTCATCAGGAAGTAAGCATGCAATTTCTCAATCAACTTTGCACGCATTCATTACGAATAAAAACATGTTCCGATATACATCGCATGTAGCCAAGAGAAACAAATCTTACATGAAACTTGCCTCTTATGAATGAGTTCACCTCAGAGTAATACCTTGACTTCCGCGTTTCAGAAGTAGGTTAGGTATTGTCACTGTCTCTGGCGTTTAAACTGTACACCACTGAAATAAATGATGCACCGACTGCATGTGTTTTCGACACTAAAGAAACCAACTAAAGTACCTAGGTAATAGTTTGCGCTAGCTAGTGCCCACATACTTTAAATACTGCACTTCAGAGTATCAACGCATGTTTCGAAAGCAAAGATATTTAAAGTTTGATAACCAAGCCCACACAAATGTCCAGTAAGTTGTACGCCAATCAGGGAAGGGCTTGGGTGAGTACGTAATGACGCACTAGTAACTAGGTCATTTCTAAGGACGAAGAGGAAGTGTGATGTGGCTTTGAGAAATTTAGCTACAAAAATGGTAAGACTGAGAGTTGTTCAACTTTTCAATATCAATTCGTGACAATGGTTGATATAGGTGTTCGTATATAGTATCCAATTACCTCTATATGACATGAGTAGCTGGCAAATGTTTCTGCAAACAGTATGTGTAGCTAGCTTGCTTGTTAGCTAACAGTACTGTAACGTTAGCCAGCTTTGCCAACAAGAAGGGCAATCAATCACGACAAAACATCTCGACCTGTGTTGTCTCAGTTTCTCCTATCATACTGACCTAGCTTTTTCATTTAATAGCCTATTTGTTAGATGTTTCATTTAGATCTCGATTGCATATCCACATGGTAGATGTCAATCAGTGTAACAGTTTGCAAACTCGACGAAATTGTGCCACGTCTGGTGCTTTAAAGACAACTGGGTTTGGGAACTCAGAAAAATGGGTCAAATGATGACGTCAGTGATCTTCAGGTTGGAAAGTGGGAAGTCAAGAAAGAGGCCCGAGTTTCCGACTTGTAATTTCGAGTTGGATGACCGTTCAAAACGATTTTTCCCATTCTGAACTCGTTTTTTTCGAAGTTCCCAGTTGTTTTCTAACGAGGCATTAGCCTTTCCGTTCCGGGCTACCAATGTAGCATGCCTTTAGTTTAGTGTTTTATGCCGCATTCATGTGCTAGTCAGAACTTGAACATTTCCGACTTTCTAACTGGTTATATTTATACACGAGCCGCGTTCAACGAATCAGCAAGACGAAAACTTCCTAGTTGCCCAATTCCGACTAGCATGTGAAGGCGGCATTATGCACCGTTTACAGATTCCTGTTGAAAAGTTCCACAAATTATACCCACCGCAAAATGTGACCTTTTTCGTTCAAGATAGGATACATATTTTATTTCAGGTGATAATATAACATGTTTTGTTCAGTTACTTTTTTCTCAACTTGTATCTTTTAACTTTATTTATAAACCGGGTGGTTTGACCCTGATTGGCTGAACATATGACAAAACAATTCTTACTGTTTTAATTACATTGGTAACTAGTTTTTGTGGTATATGGCCAATATAAAACGGCTGTATCTAGGCGTATACCATAGACCTAAGCCGTGGTATATTGGCCACATACCACACCCCCTTGGGCCTTAATGTTATAGCAAGTCAAGCTAGCTTGCACTGCAGAGCAGCTAGCTGGCTAAAAGGTAGGCTAGGTTGAAGATTCTATTGTAGCTAGTGACCCCCACCTAATAATTATAATCAAAATCGTCATTACATCACATTAAACTTAAACGGGAGGCAACAGTCATATAATATAATTGTCTTAACAGCCAATGTGTATTATTTAACATTACTATTAAAATGGTACTCATTTATAGAAATGGTTAATTGTTTACAAGTTGCTAGCTATCCCATAAAACCATCACTGAAAACCACATATTTTCATCTTCTGTGGTTTGGTAACTTCCTGTTCTTCAATGGAGTCTGGCTGGACTGAAGATGATGCGAAGTTTGGAAAGTTTAAAAGTATGCAGCCTCAGTCTCGCAATGGAGCCTTCAACCGCAAGGGGACATAGTTTTCACACTGTTGTGGATGTCCCCATTGAAATGCATGACATCTGGGGCAACATGACTGATTGCTTATAGGTAATGGGAACGAGGCTTGACATGCTGATTTCACTGGTCATGCGTGCCATCATGCGCATGTGTATTTTGTCTATCCCCACTAGACACAATCATGACGTGCAGGTTAAAATACCAAATTCAACTGTGAATCAGTTATATTAATTTCCGTGCAGGTCGAAACACACATTAAACATTAATTGACATTTAGCTAGCTAGCTGTTGCTAGCCAGTTTGTCCAGGGAGATTTAACATTTGGTTATTTTACCTGATATGCATATGGACCTCCTTTTAGTTGGTTCTTTGTAGAATTTTGACCTGGTCATACAAATCGTGTGTTTCTCTACTCCAATTCTTAATCTACAGATGTATTATATTATTAGGCTATTTTTATTGTTTCATTCACTTCCCTTTGACCTGCACTGTTGGAGCTCGGAGCATAAGATTTTCATTGTACCCTACTATAACATCTGCAACCCTGTGCATGTGACTCATAAACTCTGTAAATCTAAAAAAGAAAAGCTTTTTAGTTATTTTTTTATTAATCTCTTCTCATTTGTCTTTCAAGCATCCACATGGGTTTATCTTCCTGATATCCAATAAGTGGGAGACTTGTGGAGCGTCTCAAATAGAACCAAGTTGTATTCTAGCGATGGCTACGCAGATGCTCGTTCACTCACTCACTCGAGCGGTGTGGGCGAAATTATTGAATAACATGTATGTGTTAAAAATAAATATGCAGCACATGGTTTGCACGTTATGTTGTCTTCAGGAGGATGCCCAACTGCTGAACGTTTTTGAGAATGTAAATACCTATTTACTTTGAACATTTTAGTCTGATGCAATTCTTTCATTTGTCACTCTCCTCTTGCAGTCTGCCATTTTCAACTTCCAGAGTCTTCTGACTGTGATTCTTCTGCTCATCTGTACATGTGCCTACATCAGAGCTCTAGCCCCCAGCCTGCTAGACAAGAACAAGTCAGGGTAGGTACCATTTGAGTTCAGTTGATAAATTTAAGGGCAACTCGGGGTGTTGGCCCATGTTACAAACCTTGATGAACAAGGTCTATGAGCATATCACAAGCAAACCATGCAACTTAATTCCCGACCTGTGATTGTACTGTTTGTGACACGTTTTCCACATCAGAAGGTCCTTTAAATGGTAGAAAGTTCTGATTTTAAAAAGGCATTATTTAAGTGCCCGATTAAATCCAATCGTTAGATGATACCAGGGCCTAAAATGTACTTTTTGGGCCACCAGCCACTGTGGCAGGTAAATAAAAAAAATCTAGCAGCCACTCAGATTTTTTTTTTTCCATAAAAGAACTAAAAGCAGATGCTTTGTAATGTTTCTAAACAATACATTTCTTAGTAAAGACACGAGCCTACCAGACGAGCTAAATTACTTCTATGCTCGCTTCGAGGCAAGCAACACTGAAGCATGCATGAGAGCATCAGCCGTTCCGGACGACTTTGATCACTCTCCCCGTAGCCAATGTAAGACCTTTAAACAGGTCAAACTCTTGTCAGCATGCGCTGACAAACTGGCAAGTGTCTCCACTAACATTTTCAACCTGTCCCTGAGCGAGTCTGTAATACCAACATGTTTCAAGCAGACCACCATAGTCTCTGTGCCCAAGAACACTAAGGTAACAGGGCTGTAGTGGAGCAGGTTGAGAGCTTCAAGTTCCTTGGTGTCCACATCACCAACAAACTATCATGGTCTGAACACCAAGACAGTCGTGAAAGATGGCAAGACAAAGCCTATTCCCCCTCAGGAGACAGAAAAGATTTGTCATGGGCCCTCAGATCCTATTTTATTGCTGCTCTTTAATTATTTTTTATTTCTATTTTTTACTTAACACTTATTTTTCTTACAAGCCCTTAACCAACAATGCGGTTAAGTAAGCATTTCACTGTATGGTCTACACCTGTTGTATTCGGCGCATGTGACAAATACAATTTGGTTTGAAAAATGTGGTATATTGCTAAATTGTATTTATTTTAACCAAAATATGAGACAATGTTCAGCCTCTGCTTTAATGGCAGGAGGTTAATGTGGTGTGTGTGTGACTGAGATTTGGGATCTGACTAGGGTGTCTCTTTGCTGTCAGTGGAAGCAGAAGACTCAAACTAACATTGAAAAACAACCAAGCTTGTGAGCAAAACAATGTAAATAGCAAAGAAACACGAGGACTAACTTTGTAGACTTGCGTGTAAATTAGACCAACTTTTATGCCTGTGCGCAGCGCCTCCAACATTAATCTATCAGCACTTCACAGCATTTTTCTGTTAGCGTCTAACAACTGGATTTAATACTTTATTGTGCACTGCTCGGTGATGCCAATTTAACAGCCTACCGACTATCGATATACCTTTTAATGTGGGACGCTTCTCCAATGTTATGCCCTAAGACGGAAGGTTACTGTTGTAATAACTGTACTGGGCTACCAGATAGAATGCCGTTATAAGGACAAAGCAGTGTACTATAAAGTTCAGCTAGAAGAACAAGACTTCTTCTATTAACCTGCCTCCTAGATAGCCTTGTTTGTTAGCTATTGACAGTGACACATTAATACTTGTGTTAAATTATTTAGTTTTATTTCTCAACAAATAAACAACTTGTCAGAGAATGTTAGACCAGCCTATTCTCATCTCTATTGGGTCATTATTTTTCTTTGGTGAACACAGTCCATGATTCACTTTAATGAGGCTGAGGTAACCTAGTTTCACGCAGCTAGAGCTAGGAGGGAAACAGTACGTATTTTGCTCAAGAATGATTTGTTGACTAGAGTGTTTTTGGTCGTGATGTGCCACAGCAAATGTTTCATCATGGGTCCAATGCGTGTTGTGATTGATTGAATCTCTGAGGCTACCATCATTGCTACATCGACCAATATCCTTATCTCTTTAAAAAGGGTGTGTTGTTGGTGATAACCTAAAAGAACACTTGTTTGCTGTACTACAATCACTGGAAAACATTCTGTTTGCCCCAAAAACATTTCCTTCAGATACATGAGCTAATTTATTTCACAGTGCAAGAGTTTAGAATGGAAAGCCTGCTCTGGTCAGTGAGGGATTGGGTTGGAGAGGTGCTGTTGGCCGACTAGCACACACACACAGGAGCATAATCTGTCCAACCACGCGCACACCTAAATATTCAATCTGTGGATGAAAATGCAGTCTTAGAAATGCCAGTTGCGGAATTCAAATCAAATCAAATTTTATTAGTCACATGCCCCGAATCCAACAGGTAAGGTCTACACGATGAAATGCTTACTTATGAGCCCCTAACCAACAGTGCGGTTACAAAATAATACGGATAAGAATAAGAGCGAAAAGTAACAAGTCATTAAAGAGGAGCAGTAAAAAATAACAATATATACAGGGGGGTGCCTCCGGTACAGAGTCTATGTGCAGGGGCACCGGTTAGTTGAGGTAGTATGTACATGTAGGTAGAGTTAATTAAAGTGACTATGCATAGATGACAACAGAGAGTGGTGTGGGGAGGGGGGGGGGGGCAGGCAGGCAGGCAATGTGAATAGTCTGGGTAGCCATTTGACTAGACGTTCAGCAGTATTATGGCTTGGGGGGTAGAAGATGTTAGAAAGCCTCTTGGACCTAGACTTGGCGCTCCGGTACCGCTTGCCGTGTGGTAGCAGAGAGAGCAGTCTATGATTAGGGTGGCTGGAGTCTGACAATTGTCAGGGCCTTCCTCTGACACTGCCTGGTATAGAGGTCCTGGATGGCAGGAAGCCTGGCCCCAGTGATGTACTGGGCCGTTCGCACCTCTGTAGTGCCTTGCAGTCGGAGGCCGAGTAGTTGCCATACCAGGCAGTGATGCAACCAGTCGGGGTGCTCTCGATGGTGCAGCTGTAGAACCTTTTGAGGATCTGAGGACCCATGCCAAATCTTTTCAGTCTCCTGAGGGGGAATAGGTTTACAGTGCTTTCAGAACGTATTCACACTCCTTGACTTTTTTCACATTTTGTTGTACAGCCTGAATTTAAAATGAATTAAATTGAGATGTTTTGTCACTGGCCTACACACAATACCCCATAACGTCAAAGTGGAATTATGTTTTGTAATTAACGGAAAAGCTGAAATGTCTTTGAGTCATTAAGTATTCAACCCCTATATTATGACAAACCTAAAATAAGTTAATTAGTAAACATTTGATTTGCTTAACAAGTCACATAAGTTGCATGGACTCACTCTGTGTAAAATAATAGTGTTTAACATGATTTTTGAATGACTACCTCATCCCTCAATCAAGCAGGGAATTTCAAACACAGATTCAACCACATAGACCAGGGAGCTTTTCCAATGCCTCACAAAGAAGGGCACCTATTGGTACATGGTAAAAAAAAACATTGAATATCCATTTGAGCATGGTGAAGTTATTAATTTACATTTTTGCATGGTGTATCAATACACCCAGTCACTATAAAGATCAAGGCGTCCTTCCTAACTCTGTTGCCGGAGAGTTATGAAACCGCTCAGGGATTTCACCATGAGGCCAATGTTGACTTTATAACAGAGTTTAATGGCTGTGATAGGAGAACAGAGGATGTATCAACTGCATTGTAGTTACTTACATTGTAGCTAGACAATCTGGACCCTTTCTTTCTAAAATTATCTGCCGAAATTGTTGCAACCCCTATTACTAGCCTGTTCAACCTCTTTCGTGTCATCTGAAATTCCCAAAGACTGGAAAGCAGCTGCGGTCATCCCCCTCTTCAAAGGGGGAGACACTCTTGACCCAAACTGCTACAGACCTATATCTATCCTACCCTGCCTTTCTAAGGTCTTTGAAAGCCAAGTTAACAAACAGATTACTGACCATTTCGAATCCCACCGTACCTTCTCCTCTATGCAATCTGGTTTCCGAGCTGGTCATGGGTGCACCTCAGCCACGCTCAAGGTCCTAAACGACATCATAACCGCCATCGATAAGAGACATTACTGTGCAGCCGTATTCATTGATCTGGCCAAGGCTTTCGACTCTGTCAATCACCACATCCTTATCGGCAGACTTGACAGCCTTGGTTTCTCAAATGATTGCCTCGCATGGTTCACCAACTACTTCTCTGATAGAGTTCAGTGTGTCAAATCAGAGGGCCTGTTGTCCGGGCCTCTGGCAGTCTATGGGGGTGCCACAGGGTTAAATTCTTGGGCCGACTCTCTTCTCTGTATACATCAATGATGTCGCTCTTGCTGCTGGTGATTCTCTGATCCACCTCTACGCAGACGACACCATTCGGTATACTTCTGGCCCCTCTTTGGACACTGTGTTAACTACCCTCCAGACGAGCTTCAATGCCATACAACTCTCCTTCCGTGGCCTCCAACTGCTCTTAAACGCAAGTAAAACTAAATGCATGCTCTTCAACCGATCGCTGCCCACACCTGTCTGCCCGTCCAGCATCACTACTCTGGACGGTTCTGTCTTAGATTATGTGGACAACTACAAATATCTAGGTGTCTGGTTAGACTGTAAACTCTCCTTCCAGACTCACATCAAACATCTCAAATCCAAAATTAAATCTAGAATTGGCTTCCTATTTCGCAACAAAGCATCCTTCACTCATGCTGCCAAACATACCCTCGTAAAACTGACCATCCTACCAATCCTTGACTTCGGTGATGTCATTTACAAAATACCCTCCAAGACTGCATCCAATTTGTTGAGTAGAGTATATCACAGTGCCATCCGTTTTGTTACCAAAGCCCCATATACCACCCACCACTGCGACCTGTACGCTCTCGTTGGCTGGCCCTCGCTTTACACTCGTCACCATACCCACTGGCTCCAGGTCATCTACAAAGTCCCTGCTAGGTAAAGCCCCGCCTTAACTCAGCTCGCTGGTCACCATAGCAGCACCAACCCGTAGCACGCGCTCCAGCAGGTACAGTGGGGCAAAAAAGTATTTAGTCAGCCACCAATTGTGCAAGTTCTCCAACTTAAAAAGATGAGAGAGGCCTGTAATTTTCATCATAGGTACACTTCAACTATGACAGACGAAATTAGAAAAAGAAATCCAGAAAATCACATTGTAGGATTTTTAATTTATTTATTTGCAAATTATGGTGGAAAATAAGTATTTGGTCAATAACAAAAGTTTATCTCAATACTTTGTTATATACCCTTTGTTGGCAATGACAGAGGTCAAACGTTTTCTGTAAGTCTTCACAAGGTTTTCACACACTGTTGCTGGTATTTTGGCCCATTCCTCCATGCAGATCTCCTCTAGAGCAGTGATGTTTTGGGGCTGTCGCTGGGCAACACGGACTTTCAACTCCCTCCAAAGATTTTCTATGGGGTTGAGATCTGGAGACTGGCTAGGCCACTCCAGGACCTTGAAATGCTTCTTACGAAGCCACTCCTTCGTTGCCCGGTCGGTGTGTTTGGGATCATTGTCATGCTGAAAGACCCAGCCACGTTTCATCTTCAATGCCCTTGCTGATGGAAGGAGGTTTTCACTCAAAATCTCACGATACATGGCCCCATTCATTCTTTCCTTTACACGGATCAGTCGTCCTGGTCCCTTTGCAGAAAAACAGCCCCAAAGCATGATGTTTCCACCCCCATGCTTCACAGTAGGTATGGTGTTCTTTGGATGCAACTCAGCATTCTTTGTCCTCCAAACACGACGAGTTGAGTTTTTACCAAAAAGTTCTATTTTGGTTTCATCTGACCATATGACATTCTCCCAATCCTCATCTGGATCATCCAAATGCTCTCTAGCAAACTTCAGACGGGCCTGAACATGTACTGGCTTAAGCAGGGGGACACGTCTGGCACTGCAGGATTTGAGTCCCTGGCGGCGTAGTGTGTTACTGATGGTAGGCTTTGTTACTTTGGTCCCAGCTCTCTGCAGGTCATTCACTAGGTCCCCCCGTGTGGTTCTGGGATTTTTGCTCACCGTTCTTGTGATCATTTTGACCCCACGGGGTGAGATCTTGCGTGGAGCCCCAGATCGAGGAAGATTATCAGTGGTCTTGTATGTCTTCCATTTCCTAATAATTGCTCCCACAGTTGATTTCTTCAAACCAAGCTGCTTACCTATTGCAGATTCAGTCTTCCCAACCTGGTGCAGGTCTACAATTTTGTTTCTGGTGTCCTTTGACAGCTCTTTGGTCTTGGCCATAGTGGAGTTTGGAGTGTGACTGTTTGAGGTTGTGGACAGGTGTCTTTTATACTGATAACAAGTTCAAACAGGTGCCATTAATACAGGTAACGAGTGGAGGACAGAGGAGCCTCTTAAAGAAGTTGTTACAGGTCTGTGAGAGCCAGAAATCTTGCTTGTTTGTATGTGACCAAATACTTATTTTCCACCATAATTTGCAAATAAATAAATTAAAAATCCTACAATGTGATTTTCTGGATTTCTTTTTCTAATTTCGTCTGTCATAGTTGAAGTGTACCTATGATGAAAATTACAGGCCTCTCTCATCTTTTTAAGTGAGAGAACTTGCACAATTGGTGGCTGACTAAATACTTTTTTGCCCCACTGTATATCTAACTGGTCACCCCCAAAGCCAATTCATCCTTTGGCCGACATTCCTTCCAGTTCTATGCTGCCAATGACTGGAACAAACTACAAACATCTCTGAAACTGGAGACACTTATCTCCCTCACCAACTTTAAGCACCAGCTGTCAGAGCAGCTCACAGACCCCTGCAC
>QNTS01003725.1:5667-59234 GCA_003317085.1 Hucho hucho | reverse complement strand
GCAAATAAATTCATTAAAAATCCTACAATGTGATTTTCTGGATTTTTTTTCCTCATTTTGTCTGTCATAGTTGAAGTGTACCTATGATGAAAATTACAGGCCTCTCTCATCTTTTTAAGTGAGAGAACTTGCACAATTGGTGGCTGACTAAATACTTTTTTGCCCCACTGTATATCTAACTGGTCACCCCCAAAGCCAATTCATCCTTTGGCCGACATTCCTTCCAGTTCTATGCTGCCAATGACTGGAACAAACTACAAACATCTCTGAAACTGGAGACACTTATCTCCCTCACCAGCTTTAAGCACCAGCTGTCAGAGCAGTTCAGACCCCTGCACCTGTATATCGCCCATCTGTAAATAGCCCAACCAACTACCTCCTCCCCTACCGTATTTATTTATTTTTCTTGTTCCTTTGCACCCCAGTTTTTCTACATTGCAAATTCATCTACTGCACATCTACCATTCCAGTGTTTAAATGCTATATTGTAATTACTTTGCCACCATGGCATATTTATTGCCTTACCTTCCTTATCTTACCTCATTTGCACTCTTTGTATATAGATTAGTTTTTTTCTACTGTATTATTGACTGTATGTTTGTTTTACTCCATGTGTAACTCTGTGTTGTTGTATGTGTCGAACTGCTTTGCTTTATCTTGGCCAGGTCGCAGTTGTAAATGAGAACTTGTTCTCAACTTGCCTACCTGGTTAAATAAAGGTGAAATAAATAAACTTATGGATCAACAACATTGTAGTCACAATACTAATCAATTTGATAAAGTGAAAAGGAAACCTGTGCAGAAAAAATATTCTGAAACATGCATCCTGTTTGCATCAAGGCCCTAAAGTAATACTGCAGAAAATGTGGTTAAGCCACTCCATATTTTCAAGCATAGTGGTGGCTGCATCATGTTATGGGTATGCTTGTAATTGTTAAAGACTGGTGAGTTTTTCAGGAGAAAAAATGTATTCACCTTTCAGCAGGACAATAACCTAAAACACAAGGCCAAATCTACGCTGGAGTTGCTTTACCAAGAAGACAGTTCCTGAGTGTCCGAGTTACAGTTTTGACTTAAATCTACTTAAATGTCTTTGGCAAGAAAATGGTTGTCTAGCAATGATCAGCAACCAATTTGACAGCGCTAGAATAATTTTGAAAAGAATGTGAAATGTTGCATGTGAATACTTAAGTGAATTAGATATCTCTATTTCACATTCAATAAATGTGCAAACATTTCTACAAACATGTTTTCACTTTGTCATTAAAGGGTATTGTGTGTAGATTGATAGATGGGTGAAAATATTTTGATTTCAGGCTGTAACACAACAAAATGTGAAACTTTCTGAAGGCACTGTAAGTGTCTAGTCCAGCTGTGAGTAGAATGATATCATGGAGCTTCTTCAGAAAGGAGGCGCCATTGCCTCCTCTTCTACCACGGCGATGAGAGCCCGTACATGGGCACGGATGTGATTTGGCTGCCCTGTCTGTGTCTCCTCTGGGGAGATAATGCTCCTGTTCAGTGTCTCTCCTGTGTTATCACACACAGTGGAGCTGTGAAAGAGGCCTGCCTGGTTGCCACCTCATGGCTCAGCAGCTCATCCTCAACCCCTGGCTATAGGCCCCCTACAGCAGCAGGGATGTGATAGGACTTGGCCGCTATCTTCAGACTATTTCAGTATTTCTGTCCTTCCTTTTGATGTGGCTTAGGGGAAAGGCATGAGGAGGGATTGTGTAGGGTTTGGCCACCATGTTTAATTATGAAGTTATACATTTTTTTTATTGAGCTGTTGAATGAAATATATGTTGTTCCCTTTCAGAATTTTGGGAATATTCTGGAAGTGTGCCAGAATAGGTAAGCTATGTGCAGCCTTTTTTTCTTAAATGTTTAGCTGATTGCTATATAAGAGTAATTGTGACCGAACACAGTCTTATAACTCCCTTTTTCCTCTCTTGCTCTCTCTTTTTTTTTTAGGTGAACGTAAGAGTCCCTGGGTGGCTTTTTGCTGTGTCTTGATGGCTTTCAGTATCCTGTTTGTACAGTAGCACACCAGATGAGGAGGGGAGAAGAGGAACGAGAAAGGAGAAGAAGCATCAAGAAATGGACTGTACGATCCACAAAGCACAGCAGAACCTGGATAGAAAGGGGAACCCATCTCCACCATAGTAATGGATAGAGCGAAGGGTCTGTGTATGAGGCTGGGGTAAAGTCAGTGGTTGTCCCCTCGCCCATAAGGAGTGTGAAATTCACCTGGGACTCTTGTCAGTGTGTGTAATGTTTACTCCAGTCATGTGGGGCCAATGTCTCCTCCACTATTCAGTCAAATGCTTTAATAACTGTTTCACCCTCTTTGTTCATGGGATCAAAACATTGTTTCCTCTCTTGTGCTAGAGGTTGGTCATAGAATTTCAAACATGTTGTGAAAGACAGTGGTTTGTATTTTGCCTTGATTGGGCACTAAACTAACTTTACTGTGTTTTTGTAATTGAGAAGTGTCGTTTTTTGAGGACTTGTATGCTTTCTCCATGAAAATGATATTACGGTCGGGGAACACCTGTTTCATGGGGAATTTTATATTTGTTCATTGAACTGCAACAGACGAGAGTTTATAATGCATTTACAACACAAGCTCATAGTCGTATCATATCCCCTTTTATATTATTGAGAGGTTATTGTTGGAAGTCAATGTGATCAACATAACATGACACCCAGCAGTCATACGGCTGATTGTCTTAACTACATGTCAGTTTCACAGAGCGGTGTATTTTTTGTTGTTGTAATGGGTCTATTTATTAAATAACCTTTTTTGAAACTGTGAGGGGCCCAGTTTGTTACATACGTCAAGTACTTTAAGATCCATGCATCTATGCTTCTTTCATATTTGGCATCTGTCATTCCTAGTTAACCCTTGGTATGCACTATGGTAAAGTTGAAGTCGGAAGTTTACATACACCTTAGCCAAATACATTTAAACTCAGTTTTTCACAATTCCTGACATTTAATCCTAGTATTCCCTGTCTTAGGTCAGTTAGGATCACCACTTTATTTTAAGAATGTGAAATCTCAGAATAATAGTAGAGAATGATTTATTTCAGCTTTTGTTTCTTTCATCACATTCCCAGTGGGTCAGAAGTTTACATACACTCAATTAGTATTTGGTAGCTTTGCCTTTAAATTGTTTAACTTTGGTCAAACGTTTCGGGAAGCTTCCCACAATAAGTTGGGTGAATTTTGGCCCATTCCTCTTGACAGAGCTGGTGTAACAGAGTCAGGTTTGTAGGCCGCCTTGCTCGCACACACTTTTTCAGTTCTGCCTACAAATTTTCTATAGGATTGAGGCTTTGATGGCCACTCCAATACCTTGACTTTGTTGTCCTTAAGCCATTTTGCCACAATTTTGGAAGTATGCTTTGGGTCATTGTCCATTTGGAAGACCCATTTTTAACCAAGTTCTAACTTCCTGACTGATGTTGCTTCAATATATCCACATAATTTTCCATCCTCATGATGTCCTCTATTTTCTGAAGTGCACCAGTCCCTCCTGCAGCAAAACACCCCCACAACATGATGCTGCCACCCCCGTGCTTTACTGTTGGGATGGTGTTCTTCGGCTTGCAAGCCTCCCCCTTTTTCCTCCAAACACAGTTCTATTTTTGTTTCATCAGACCAGAGGACATTTCTCCAAAAAGTATGATCTTTGTCCCTATGTGCAGTTGCAAAACGAAGTATGGCTTTTTTGTGCCGGTTTTGGATTAGTGGCTTCTTCCTTGCTGAGCGGCCTTTCAGGTTATTTCGATATAGGACTCGTTTTACTGTGGATATAGATACCTTTGTACCTGTTTCCTCCAGCATCTTCACAAGGTCCTTTGTTGTTCTGGGATTGATTTGCACTTTTCGCATCAAAGTACGTTCATCTCTAGGAGACAGAACGCATCTCCTTCCTGAGCGGTATGACGGCTGCGTGGTCCCATGGTGTTTATACTTGCGTACTATTGTTTGTACAGATGAACGTGGTACCTTCAGGCGTTTGGAAATTGCTCCCAAGGATGAACCAGACTTGTGGAGGTCTACAATTTATTTTCAGAGGTCTTGGCTGATTTATTTAAATTTTCCCATGATGTCAAGCAAAGAGGCACTGAGTTTGAAGTTGGGCCTTGAAATACATCCACAGGTACACCTCCAATTGACTCCAAGTATGTCAATTAGCCTATCAGAAGCTTCTAAAGCCATGACATCATTTTCTGGAATTTTCCAAGCTGTTGAAAGGCACAGTCAACTTAGTGTATGTAACTTCTGACCCGCTGGAATTGTGATACAGTGAATTATAAGTGAAATAATCTGTAAACAATTGTTGGAAAAATTACTTGTGTCATGCACAAAGTAGATGTCCTAACCGACTTGCCAAAACTATAGTTTAACAAGAAATGTGTAAGTGGTTGAAAAACAAGTTTCAATGACTCCAACCTAAGTGTATGTAAACCTCCGACTTCAACTGTATGTCCATTGTAATGTTTACAGTAGGTCAAATGAGGATAATGTGCTTACCCTATCTGAGCTCCTCTGGATTCTCTCCAGACTGAGGGAGACTGTGAGGGGATTTTGAAGCCCTTGTGTTATCGGCTATGACCTCATCACTCATCTCCACTATTCTATTGCTGAGGATGTAGCACTCTGGTGAGGATGACAATCGATACAAGACGCCACTTCTCATTTCTGCACCCTTTATGCAGTAGTGCTCTCTTCTTGTTTAGTCTTCTACTTTTAAAACGCAGAGGAAACTTCTTCTCAATTTGTTTTGAACCTTTGGACTTTGCTGAAGCTTGTCTGTTAGACCAATTACTTGTGAAAAGTTTAAACACTACATTTCACTAGGTATCAATGTTTTCCCACGCTATTTCCCCATTGTCAGTTGTTACAAAAGCGTTGACCGTGATAACTTAACCGGCAGAGGTGTCGACATACAAGAACCATGGTAGCCTAACTGGCAGCGTCCATCAATAGAATGCCCCGGTCCCCATATTGGTGCGTATCTGTTTTGGCATATTCTGATTAAGATGACCCATCAAGCTGAGCCTGCCGGTAATGCAGTGATAATCAGGCCGTGACGCAGATACAGGAGCCACTGAGGAGTAGTGGCCTCAGTCATCACTGCTGCTATCTTAAAGAGGCCTGATATGGGACCTGAGAGACAGTGTTGGGCTAGTGGACCAAGCTGTCTTGGTTGAAGATGAAAGGGTAAACTCGGGTCTGTTTTTCTCTGTGTGATGGTAGGAGCAATGCCATTATGGAGGGAGAGGGATAGTACAGATTATTAAAACAAAATGAAGGAGTCCTCAGTGTTTATTCAGTCTAGTATCGCAGGACTGCGATGAGACTGATGTGAATTACCGACATTGAGCTTGGCTAATACCTACACAGTTTGGCACATGTCAACTCTTGTGAAAGTGGAGATGTGCTTTCTTTTAATTGCTCTGTTCATTTTAATCTGCCTAAATCCTCAGACTCAATTAATAACCATTGACAAAAAAGACTACCTGGTGAAAAACTCTAGAGTAGGTTGCCCAAAACAACAGTTCACCCATTCAGTTCACACTTTCCTGATTCTTGGTAATATATTTGAGTTGGCTGCTCTGAATTTACCCACAGTGATGCCAAAAAAAAGAAAAAAGACTGTGGCCATTTCCTGTCAAACGTGTCAGTTGGATTTCCAAATAATTGGTTTTACATCATTACCCCCCCACCCTACACACACACACCACAGGAGGTTGGTGGCACCTTAATTGGGGAGGACGCTCATGGTAATGACTGGAGCGGAATAAATTGAATGATATCAAACACATGGTTTCCAGGTGTTTGATGCCATTCCATTTGCTGCTTTACGGCTATTATTATAAGTCGTTATATCCTCAGCAGCCTCCAGTGACACACACACACTTTGTGTGAAAACCACACATTATCACAACAGACTTGTCCTGACATGGCACCAAGCGTGGTTCTCAATTCACTCTGGGAAAAGCCAACACGAAACATTCCACTCTCTGCTACTCCCCAGGTCTCAATCCCCACTGTGACAATACACAGAGTTAGCTTGACAGGAGCAACTAACAACTAACCCTTTAATGAAATGGTCAAACATTTCTTGATATTTGTGTCTTTGGCACTCAGAGATCATGAAAGTGATATATTTTTGTTTTTTATTTATTTATTGTGCAATTAGACAGGCTGAACCGAAACAGGCTAATTGTTATACAGCCAGTCCCAAGCTAAATGGAGTATTAGTAAAGCTAAACTAATGGGATGAATAGCTTAGCTGTGTATAAGCCATGCTTTCACCTCTACTGTGGCACACAGACAAATGATGACAGAGGCATCTCAGGAAACAAAGCTCTGTCTTTCATCGCTGGGCAAAGGCTGCTTCTCCGGATTCCCTGGATAGTGTTTTAAAGGATAAGCACTCTATTCATTGCTGTGTTAAATAGTTACTGTATAGCCAATAGCATCCTCATTATCACAATGTATATCCCCTATTGGTTTTGACTGGTCTTGGTTTCCCATGTTTGCTTCATGGTTGGCAGTTGTTGGTCCAGCACCTAACTTACTGTACTACAGTTTATTTGAAACCGTATTCTTAAAAACTATAAAGTTTTTATTTTGATTGTAATTTGGTATGTTTTGGGATAAACCCATGTAACCTCTACATTTATGAGGTATAAAACAGAAGCCCAGATGTAAGTGACTCCATGAAGTTGCACGAAATTAAGATTTCTGATCCAAAACACCTTATTTAATACGCTGGTCAATTTAATGCGCAATTAATTCATATGAATAGATATGGTTCATGTCAGCCCTGTTCTAATACTTGTATTCCCTCTCCTTAGAAAGTTGAAATTAATGGATGGTTGGTGGGGAAGCATGATGACCTAAGACAACAGTACAACAGTGAGCTTGGCTCATTTGGTTTAGTTTCTGTCCTCTAGATTTCCTCTCCACATTAATGACTGGAAAAAGCCTGTCATATTGAGCATTGAGGACATGTCTATTGAGAAACAGCACAGCAGACGTATTACTGGTTCTGGGGTGGAATGGGTTCATGTATTCCTCTTACTGCTTTCAGAGCATGTTGTGATGATCAAATCTTCAACTGAGGCCCTGAATGGTAGGACCAGACAGACCATGTGCTCCTTTGATCGTTAGCATGGACTCGTTTGACATCTTCAAAGGCAATCAAGCTAATAAACTGTCCACCACCGGACCACAGGAGTCACACAGGAGACCTAACAGACCTTTCAATATGTTAGCTATGGAGGAGAGAGAGAGACGGCTTATTGATGAGAGAGGTAGGGAGTATGTTACAGTAAGATGTTAGAAAGGCAATATGCATGGCTGGAGTTAGTTAGAATGGGATTATATTGGATATTAATACTTTTTTGTTATACAGAGTTAGTTTCTCGCATCTTACCTCCTGTCTGACCCCATGTTTATCCATGGCCTTTTCTGTTTAATTGTTTCTCTTTAGTTTATTGAAGCTTTAGAGGCCAAATCTGTTATTGCTGTGGTGTCACATAGAGCAACCACAGGCAGCTAAGCAAGCTCCACTGTAAAGAACACAATACCCTCTTTCCTGAAGTCTTTTTCCCTCCAATGAGAAAGGATTACAAAGTGAAAAACGATACCCTCATAATGTAAATGGTTGATGCCATAAAAATTGCCTGTCCTCGGTTGCAACACTCCCTACCGAGTTCCAACATCAGCACAATAACTGTTAATCTGGAGCTTCATGAAATGGGTTTCCATGGCCGAGCAGCCGCATGGAAACCTAAGATCAACATCCGCAATGCCAAGCTACGGTTGGAGTGGTGTAAAGCTTGCCGCCATTGGAATCTGGAGCAGTGGAAGCGCATTCTCTTGAGTGATGAATCCCTCTTCATCGTCTTGAAATCCCACGCACAAATCTGAGTATGACGGATGCCAGGTGAACGCTACCTGCTCGAATGCAGTGTATAAAGTGGCTAAAACACTATGTAACGTTATTAAAGTGACCCGTGTTCAATGACTACGTACATAGGGCAAAAGTCTCTAAGGTGCAAGGTAGAGTACCGGGTGGTCGAGACTCTCACTGTAGGCTGTCTCATCGTTTTTGGTAATCAGGCCTACCACTGTTGTGTCTTCGGCAAATTTGATGATTGAGTTGGAGACATGCGTAGCCACGCAGTCATGGGTGAACAGGGTGTACAGGAGAGGCATGTGAGGGTCTGGGGTAAGGTTAGGGTTAAGGTTAAGTGTTAGGGGTTAGGGAAAATATGATTTTGAATGGGAGTTAATTGTTTGGTCCCCACAAGGATAGTAAAATGTGTGTGTGCATATGCGTGTGTGTGACTTTTAGGTCACCTTCACCCCAACAGATGCAATCTGTTACAGAAAACTAACGAGAGAAAGAGAAAAGCAAAGTCCTGCTGGGCAACTCCCACGGCCTCAGAAACTGGGGCACTGTTTTTCCTTTGAAGATGGCTTTCGCTCCGAGGGCGGTTCGTTATGCTCTCGACAGCCCTGGGCGGAAGTGGTATGTAACAGGCTATTCCCACATGGCCCTGGGAGCTCACTCCCTGTGCCCAGATAGCTGAGTCAGCCATAGCTAGGATGTGCTGTTAACTGTGGTCCTGGAAAGGTTACGTAAAACCAAAGCTCTCTCACTTCAAAGAACACCTGTCCTGGTGGATTCAGGGTCATCAAAGCTCCATAATGTGGGTCACAGGCCCGGGTCAGTAGATTATAACCAGGTCTGAAGGTGGACAATATAATGATTAACTCTAACTGTCTTATAGTTCTCCATCTGGTTCAATTTCTGTGTTCATTTTAGATTCAGTATATTCCTGTTCAGTAGTTCATTGTCAAACTGGCAGCATTACCTATGGGAAGTAGAGTTGAATGCGTTGAAACATGCAGGTCTTGCAATGAGGTTTTGGCTAGCCTAGACTACAGTCAGAATGATGAATAACCCATTGATAACATTCTGAGTCATCTAACTCTTCTTAATCTTTCCGAATAATCACTTTCTGATTTACTTTGAGAAATCCTCTTTTCAACAGTTCCCATTAAAAAAAAATGTCACCTACATGGGTGGAAAGATAAATTGTCATTGCCAAAATAGCTAGTCTCTTATCTTTGCTTATCAAACCACAGTTGGGATCTCATATTACTGAACCAATGAGTCATTACTTTACACAAACATAGAGAGTGAATATTAGATCTCAGGTTGTCTTCTATATTTCTACCTAGACACATCTAGCTTGGGCAAGTCATGCATAATATAACCATAATTTGCATAATATAAACAACCTTTACTGTTGATCCCAGAGATAAACGCCTTTGGACGTGTGGACATAGTAACAAGAATGGTAATAAAACATCAACCATTTACAGTACACTATAAAAAAGAAAAGGTTCCCGGAGTATCTTTTAGGGGTTCTTCAAATTGAAACTGTGGGGGAACCCCTATAAGTTCTTCGAAGAACCCTTTAAAAGGGTCCTTCAAAAAAAAACTTTTAATGGATCACTACTCCTTTCCTGTCTGTGAATCCCAAAATGTGTAATTATACAGATGATTAACAAAACAAACGCACAACACTATTCATACCTTGGTTTTTGTGGTAAATGTGAATGAAAAAAACTATTTTGATAATGGTTTTCATAAACATACCTTGTCCATAATGTAGAGGCCTATGGGATATTCATTGAAAAGCTAAGGGAGGAGGATGGTAAATGGGATGCGCTTAACATACCAGTACCAATTGACACACCTTTGTATGCCTCCTCGTCTGTTACCTGCAGACACAGACACACAAGTGAGCAGTTCAGTCATCTACACCAATACAGCTAGCCTTCAACATATTCATATAGCACACATATTCTTACCTCTTTGTTGATTGATATCCATTGAATTGTGTTCATGTTCTGTTTTAGAAAGATTTGCACAAAATTGAAAAGATAGATGGGATCATCATAAATCAATATGAATTTAGATTATACAAGGGACAAACCTTACCTTAAATTGAGATCTTTAAATTTTTCAGTTAAGTGCCTGCACCTGCTGTCCTTTCAAATTCAAATCCAAATGTTTCAGTTTGGCAGTTAGGTTCCTGCAAGAACCCCCATCAACTAAGGAGGTTCCTCGATGAACCCCACCTCCTATGGGGTTCTTGGAAGAACCTTTTGGGGGCAACGTTCAGTGCCAAGAACCCTAAGGTTCTTCTAAGACCTTTGAGGATCAGTAACTAACTCAGTAACTGGATTCAGTAACTAACTCAGTAACTGGATTCAGTAACTAACTCAGTAACTGGATTCAGTAACTAACTCAGTAACTTGATTCAGTAACTAACTTTTACCATATCAAATGAGTATGTCCCAAATGACCATTCACTCCAAGCCTGTCCCCTGCAGTTACAGTTCAGTGCTCTACAATGCAACATGTTCTGGGACAAATGGAATCCCTGACAGCCAATTAGACCTTTGATCGAACAGAAGGGGACTCTTAGAACCTTTTACTCCTGAGTGCCTGTTGCCATAGCATTGACACGATGAGTTCCATCATAGCCTTGACTCCATCTGATAGGCTGTCAGATAATAGAGTGATA
The DNA here is from genome assembly GCA_003317085.1 of Hucho hucho. Lineage (NCBI taxonomy): Eukaryota > Metazoa > Chordata > Actinopteri > Salmoniformes > Salmonidae > Hucho > Hucho hucho. Next base: position 48,603 of record QNTS01003725.1, on the reverse strand, counting down.
GAGATACTATAGAAAGGCAACTAATTATTGAGGTTGAAATGACAGTGGAAAATGCGTCTGGAGGGGAATGATTTGGACAGGCACTGGTGTTTCCTAGCAATTGTGGACCAAACATGTTAACATGCCACGCTAACGAGGGAGCACAACCAAAGCCCGGTCTTGTGTAAATTAGACAAAGCAAGTCAACTATTTTGCCAACTCTGATTGCTAATTAGAGGGTGGTGGCATGTTTTAAATTGGTCTGCATCACAATCCCCTGCATTAGCAGAACAGACCGATTGAAGAGATCATTCCACCATGATGAAAATAATCACCCACTGGGCAGACACTGGTTGAATCAACATAGTTTCCACATAATTTCAATGAAATTACATTTATCCAATGTCAAATAGATGTTGAATTGACGTCTGTGCCCAGTGGGAAGATATTATTTCAACCCCTTAGAAAACAGTTGCACTAGCCAAAGGTACAACGCTTTCAAATTGTGTAGACCAAGTTTGACACAGAACAATTACTAGTAAAATGTAACAACTTCAGGCTTACAGAGAGCAGTGTCTGTGTATCCTCAACTCCTGAGAGAAGCCTCAAATGACACTAAAGTAGCTCACAGGGTGTTATACAAGATAGGATGTTTTATTAGTGACATCCAATCACATTTTCCATTTTAAGACAGACCACAAGCCCATTGAAGTTTTACAGGCGGGACTATCAGTAACTTTATCCTCTTTGAAACAAAGAGTTTTGTCTTCCACTGGTCCTCCCACCACCCACATTGTTTCAATTGTATCTGTGTGTGTTTCTCTGCAGGGGGGTGTTAGGTTTAGTAGGTCAGCCCACCTGATCTATAGTTGCTTAGTGGAAGTGGGGCAGGGCGATGGCCGGATATGCACAGAAGGTTTTGTACATGGGCATCTTAAATTCACTTTTTAACAAGGATGGCCTCTCAGACAAACCCTTGCTGGGGTTTCTGCTCGATTCACCTTCAGACATCTCAGGCCCATGGAGTTAGATAGAGGGCACATCTTTGCATCTTTGCCATTATGGCTTCTTTGACAGCATGGGCAGCGCCATTGAGAGCTATCTGAATTTTAAAGTACTCAATTTATTGTTCTTGTACTTTGACTCTATGGACAGTCAGTAAACAAACTGAAAGGGTGCATACTACCACCTGAGGTCTGTTGTCTGAACAGGCAACAAAACTAAGGTTGTTGATTTACTGCCACCTGCAGTTATGGAATGTTTTCTCAGGACTCAGGAGTACATTCATTGTCTGACCTCTCTTGCTGAGATCCTTCAGGATGTCCTGCCCAATTGACTACTTTAAAATGGTGAAAGTCCTCAATGGCGCAGTGCATTCAAAAACAGGCTTTGTGTCAAGAGCACCCTATTGAATTCTATGCTCATTACACGTTGCAATGATTATTTTTGCGACATTGCTTTTGTCGAATAAACCTGGGTCCATGGAAACCTGCTTTGTGATGCATTCTGTATGATAATGATACAGAAAAGAAGTGATCTTACCTCACTGCCAGTGCTCAAAGTTTCTGTCTCCCTTCCAGGAGGCCTGAAGAGTGTTTCCACTCAGGCACTTGAGATAGACGCCCGAGTCCAGCAGGCAGGGTTCCAAACATGAGCTTGGAGAAAGCTGCTGGAGTAAGTCAGATCAAGGGATTTCTGTCCTTCTTGCCTTTCTTGCCTCATCCGTCAGACCTTCCATACTGTATAAACAATGTCAGCTCAGGGAACAACACAACATGCTCAATCATATGCTCACTCAACTTGCTCACTCACATGCCTGAGTGGAGCCAGCTGATTGAGGATAACAATCATTTCCATTTCGATACTCTTTGACTTTCTCTTCAGGTTCTTCCCACCAGTGCTGGAAAAAGTATCCAATTGTCTTACTTGAGTAAAAGTAGAGATACCTTAATAGAAAATGACTCAAGTAAAAGTGAGTCACCCAGTAAAATACTACTTGAGTAAAATTGTATAACTAACTTAATTTTGCCATAGATTAGAGAGAGAGAGAGAGAGAGAGAGAGAGAGAGAGAGAGAGAGAGAGAGAGCGAGAGCACAGGTCTCTAAGGACACATGCCCCATGACTGCTCTCCACAATTTCTTCTACTCCATCCAAGTCCCCTGTTTCTTCGAGCTTTCACAGAACAAGGTCACTTCAGTCCAGGCTTTTCTCCTTGGAAGCAAAACAATGGTCCCTTTCACACAGCGCATATTGATCAATAATCTCACAGAAACATAATACCACAACTACGTGCTATGCTGATATTCAGTAAAATGTTAACTGATTTGACTGGTCATGGTATAATTTATTGACATGAATGTAATTAGACAGTCACATACAGTACCAGTCAAAAGTTCGGACACACCTACTCATTCAAGTGTTTTTCTTAATTTTTTTTACTATTTTCTACATTGTAGGATAATAGTGAGGACAACAAAACTATGAAATAACACATATGGAATCATGTAGTAACCCAAAAAGTGTTAAACAAATCAAAATATATTTTATATTTGAGATTCTTCAAAGTAGCCACCTTTTGCCTTGAATACAGCTTTGCACGCTTTTGGTACATTGTTGTATTTTGGGGGGGTTTGTTCGGCAATAAAAGCATTCAATAGGGTATTTATCTAAAGAACAGTACATTTACAAGCTGGAAATGCTTGTTTATGTCGCCAGACATAAAGACAAAAGATTATTGTAAGTATTTTAGGGAAATGTTTAAAGCTGGTTGTTTGGATGCTGATTGGTCAAGCAGCGTTCCAAGCCATGCCGTATTGTCCGTTACAGGCACGTCACTATGCCTGCTAACAGTTCCATCTGAAAATGATCACTTCGTCTCAAGAACATAATGTTCATGTTGCTGTCCAAATCCTCTCTTGTATTTATCTCAACTTACACATGATTTCCCCTTGCTTCCACGCTAGCATCTGGTTTGGTACAGCGGGGGCTAATATAACAAATAAGCCTCACTATCTGCCTGTCCAACCTCGGAAACATTGTTTCACTTTTGAATTTCGATAGACCTCGCTATCTTCCTGTCCGACCTCAGAAACATTGTTTCACTTGGGAATTTCGATCTCTGTACCATACATGGAAAGTGAACGTGTCCAGACAAAAGAGGGCTTGCTGTTGACGTACAACGCCTCCTGGAGGCCATGTTGGAAGACCACCGCATTAATTCTTCTGACAAAAACAGCAGAGTGGCTACCCTTGAGTTTCAAGTTTTGGGGAAGCAATTTTTTCACCATAAAAATGCCCTTTATAACAAAGGATTGCATGCCTCTAGCATCGCATTTGCAGACTATTGTAAGCCTACTATTCCTAATGTGATGAATAGATTGGATGGTGATAATTTAGGCTATTAATAATCGCGTAGTGGCATAGGTTTAAAGGCTATATCAGAGATGTTTCTTTCCTTTTCACAGGAAAAATGTGGTCTTTGATAAAAAATTCATGCAATTCTACTACCATTTATATGACTGGAGACATTAGCAGAAACTTTTTTAATACGATGGTAGTCTAGGCCTACTCTACTGACACTGACAGCAGATCAATAAAAACGACCACATCTTGAAGCAACCATGTAATCTAGGCCGAAAAGGGGTCCTGGCTAAAAGGGATTCAGCTTTTGTCAAATTATTGTAAAAGGTAATATTTGCGGATTTTAGCTAACACTAACTTTTTTCCTAACCTAAACTTAATTCTCCTAACCTGCTGCGTAAATTCTACAAATATGCTATGAAATAGCCCTCCGTAAGGCAATCAAACAGGCAAACGTCAGTATAGCGACAAAGTGGAGTCGCAATTCACGAGACGTATGTGGCAGGGTCTACAGACAATCACGGACTACAAAGGAAAAACCAGCCATGTCGCGGACACTGACGTCTTGCTTCCGGACAAGCTAAACACCTTCTTCACCCACTTTTAGGAAAACACAGTGCCACCGACCCGGCCCGCTACCAAGGACTAGGCTCTCTTTCTCTGTGGCCGATGTAAGTAAGACATTTAAACGTGTTAACCCATGCAAGGCTGCCGGGCCAGACGGCATCCCTAGCCGCGTCCTCAGAGCATGCGCAGACCAGCTGACTGGAGTGTTTACAGACATATTCAATCTCTCCCTATCCCAGTCTGCTGTACCCACTTGCTTCAAGATGTCCACCATTGTTCCTGTACCCAAGAAAGCAAAGTACATTTTTTTATTGAACCTTTATTTAACTAGGCAAGTCAGTTAAGAACAAATTCTTATTTACAATGATGGCCTACCAAAAGGCAAAAGGCCTCCTGCGGGGACAGGGATTAAAAATAAAAAATAAAATAAAAATATAGGACAAAACACACATCACGACAAGAGAGACACCACAACACTACATAAAGAGACAACTAAGACAACAACATAGCATGGCAGCAACACATGGTAACTGAACTAAATGGTTGTCGCCCTGTAGCACTCACTTCTGTCATCATGAAGTGCTTTGAGAGGCTAGTTAAGGATCATATCCCCTCTACCTTATTTGACACCCTAGACCCACTTCAATTTGCTTACCGCCTCAATAGATCCACAGACGATGCAATCGCCATCGCACTGCATACTGCCCTATCCCATCTGGAGAAGAGGAATACCTATGTATATACAACACAGAAACACAGACAAATTAGAGACAAGTTCATCTTGGATAATAGTTAAGTTAACAATGAAAAAAGTTTCAACACTTAACTTCAAAGATTCAACACTATTTCATATAATTTCAAAGAGTACAAGTAAGCTAACTCATGTGTAAATGTTAGACATTTTAGTAACAAGTTGGCTATTGGTACTAAACCATAATTTCAGGTGAACAAAAAAAAGTCAATACTAGATGTGGCCAACCTCAGTCCACTGATCCCTGATCTGCTGAGTGAGCAGACTTCCGTTCCAGACCAGTAATAGCACACTTGATTATTAACTAATTAGGTTTGATAAATTTCATAAGGTGTGGGGTTGGCCTGCTCCAGTTGTAATAGGTTTATACATATTCACAAAATTTGCCAACATATGTAAATGTAGAATCCATGGTATACAAGGATGTACCCTTATTCTCTTTGGACATTCATTACGACCTCTTCATCTGCAGACTGGGTTTCATGGCTCTCTACGGTCCCTGGGGTTTGGGGAGAAGAGGCCCCTCTGTATGGGGCTAACCTGTCCCGGTGCAATGCCAACTTTCTCCCCCTGGGAGAAAGCTGCACCCGGTAAACAACCACCCCTACCCTCTCCAGGACGCTGCAGGGTCCCACCCAGTGGCCAACTTGGGGCATCTGCCTTTTATTTCAAAGGGGGCTGTAGACCGCTCCCCAGCCACAAAGTGTCTTCCCCGGGTGTGCACGTCATAGTTCCTCTTCTGCCTCACACCTGCATTCACCAACTGCTCTCTGGCGAAGGTGTGGGCTGTCTCCAGGTGGACCTGGAGTCTCCAGCCCCTGGGCGAACTAGAGGGCTATCCAGGGGCCGACCAAACGCCACCTCCGCAGGGGTGCGAATCTCTCTCCACAGGAATGATTAGGGCTGGTGCGCAGCAGGTGGAGTCTTGGACAGCGGAGCGGCATGCCATGAGGACCATAGGCAAGTGCTTGTCCCAGTCACACTGGTGTTTGGCAGAGACGATGGCCAGCTGCTGTCCAAGCATTTTGTTGAAGAGCTCCACAAGACCATCACTGAGGTTGGAGAAGAGTAGCCTCTCAAACATGGTGGCGAACACACAGGACTCAAAGTTTCTGCCTTGGTCGCTGTGGATGCACTCCGCAGCTCCAAACCTGCTAACCATCCCGCAGTCAGGGCGTCGACGATGGTCTCTGCCTCGTGGTCAGGCAGAGCATAGGCCTCGGGCCATTTTGTGAAATAGTCCATGGCCGTGAGTACCCAGCGGTTTCCACTGTCTGTGGTGGAGACGGCCCAACTACATCCACTCCCACCCTCTCCATGGGATCCCCAACTGGGAACTGTTGGAGATGAACATGAGAGCGGCCTGGAGGGCCCTTTCTCGCTGTGCAGTTGTCACAGCGGCTGCAAAAGTCCCCCACCTCCCTCTTGTGCTGCCCCCAGTAAAAGCCCTGACGGAGGCGGCAGAGTGTTTTTGTGACCCCAAAGTGTCCAATCCCCACCCCCCCATGAGTGCTCTGGAGCACAGCCTCCGCAATGCTTTTGGGACCACCACCTGCCACCTGTCCTCTCCCGTAGCTGACTCCTTCCATCCCTGCTGTAACACGCCATCAGCCAGCTGCAGTCTCTCAAATTCTGACCACAACCCTTTGGTCGCGAGTGAGAGCGCTGCCACCTCTTCCTGCAATGCCCTCAGCTGCGCCTCTACCCACTGTAGCACCGGCTGTAGGTCTGAGTCCCGTCCCTGCTGCGACGCCCATTCAGCCACGTCGACAGTCTGCAGCTCACAGCAGACAGGCCCGCTCACCCGACACACTGTGGCACAGACCCCCTGCTCTGCACACAGCTCTCTCTCACGGCCCTCTCTCCGCTCACAGTGGTGGCAACCGTCTGCAGTACAGGGCCGACGGGACATTGCGTTGGCGTTGGAGTGGCGTGCACCTGCCCTGTGCACCACTGTGAAGTCGTACTGCTGAAGCTCCTCCAACCAGCGTGCCACCTGCCCATCTGGCTCTCTGAAAGACATGAGCCACTGGAGAGCAGAGTGGTCAGTCCTTACAGTAAAGGGCAGGCCACCTAGGTAGTACTTGAAGTGTTTGATGGAAGCCACCACAGCAAAGAGCTCCCCCCGGGTGACATAGCAGCGGCGCTCATGTTTGTGAAATGTTTTGCTGAAGTACGCCACCACTCTCTCCCCCCCTGGCCCCACCTCGGCCAGCATCCCACCCATGCCTACATTGCTCACGCCGTGTCCAGGATAAAGGGAAAGGTGAGGTCAGGGGGGGCGAGCACAGGGGCCTCGATCAGTGCACGTTTGAGGGTGTTGAAGGCCTCCTCGCACTCCACTGTCCAAGTGAAGGCCTTGTCCTTCGTCAGCAGGTGGTTCAGGAGAGCAGGGATGCTTGAGAAGCCCTGTACAAACCTCCTGTAGTACGAGGCCAGGCCCAGGAAGCTCTTCAGCTGATGCTGGTTGGTGGGGGTAGGCCAGTCTCGGACAGCCTCCACCTTGTCCTTCATGGTGCTGATACCCTCCTTCCCCACTCGGTGCCCCAAGAAGGACACCTCTCTCCTCATGAAGTGGCACTTACTTTTCGTAGTGGAGCTTCAGGCTTGCGGCTGCCACCCTCTCCAGCAGCCACCCTCTCCAGCACATGCCGTAACACCCCCAGGCTGACTGGAAGGAGCTGCCATGGGCCAGGATGTCGTTGAGGTATACCAGACACTGCTGTCGGGGGATGCCATCCAGCACCCTGTCCATCAAATGCACAAAAGTAGCTGGAGCGTTGCACAGGCCTAAGCACCGGACCTTGAACTGCCAGTGTCCTCTGTTAGTGGAGAACATCGTTTTGGCTCTGGCCTCTGGGGAGAGGGGCACCTGCCAGTAGCCACTGCGGAGGTCTAGTGAGGAGAACCAGGAGGACCCCCTAACCAGGTCCAGCAACTCATCAATACGTGGTATGGGGTATGAGTCCTTCCTGGTTACCTCATTCAGCCACCTGTAGTCCACGCAGAACCTCAGCTTGCCCCCATTCTTAGGAACCTATGACGACTGGCGCAGCCCAGGGACTGTCTGAGGGCTCGATGAAGTCTGCCCGATGCATCTCCAACACAGCCTTGTCTGCCGCCTCCTGGCGTTCCAGCGGGATACAGCGGGGACGCATCTTAATGCCGAGCATCACCTGTGTCGATCTCATGCTGAACCAGATGAGTCTGATCCACCTCTTCCTCACTCAGCGCAAAGCTGTCTCTGAATTCAAACAGCAACTGCCACAACAACTGCTGCTCGGGGTGAAGACCAACACAGTTCCTCCCCCATATCTCCCTCACTGCAGACAGTGTCCTCTCCTCTCCCCTCTGGGGTAGCTGGTCTGGGGGGGCGCAGCCTGGGCTCATGGAGGGATGTGTCGTGGAGGTAGCTGGGGGAATGCAACACACAGTTGTAGGTGATAGGGGGGCTGGGGAAAGGTCACACACAGATGTGGGGGAGGGGGGGAAGCCATGAGTCTCTGCTGCTATAACTGTTGGAGTAAAGGGGTTGTTGGGGTGAGTGAATGTGACATTAGGGGGGGCCATGGTGACTGCTGGCCCTCCCTGGAGGCTCAGTGTGCCCCCATTTAGGTCTAACTGGCAGCCTTTGCTCCTAAGAAAGTCCAACCCCAGAATACAAGGGTCCTGCACAGCTGCCACCCACACAGGATGATGCACAGTCCTACCCCCTACTGCCAGAGTCATTATTCCCTTCCCTTTCATGGGTGCCAGCTCACCTGTGACTGTGCAGAGCTGCACAGTTGTGGACTCAAACTGAGTCCAGACTGGCACAATATCCATCCTCACCAGGGTTACTGTGGACCCAGTGTCCACCCCCTCCACAGTAACAAGGACATGACAAAAGTCCCCAACACAGGTCCGGCCCACCACAATAACAGGTTGCCCTCGTCTGCTTCTGGAGACCCGTCCATGTCAGTGGGCTCCTGAAGATGGTGGTGGTTGGGAAAAAGAGCAAGGGGTCTATGCGGACATCTATGCGGACCCCGAGCCGTTTCCCTGAGCTCTGGGGGACATGGGGCAATCCTGGTTGGCCACACCCCTAACAGACCCTGGGACCAGGGTGTGTGTTTCGTGTCGCCTGTAGCGACACAGCACGAATTAGTTCAGTCATTTCAGCCACCCATGCAGGCTTTTCCGGCTCTGGGCTGCTCTGCCCCCAGCCCGCACAGTGGGTCTGTCTCCCTGCACCCCCACCAAAGCCCCAGCTGAAGCCCCAGCCCACACAAGCTCCCTCTCTAAAGTAATCTCCAAAGCTATCTCAGTTTGGAGTGCAGCAGCCCGGGCTGTACACACTGTCCAAAGCGCCTCCTCAAAGCGCCTCCTCAAAGCGCCTCCTAAAGCCCCATAATCATGTCTGTCCTCTGGGCTAATCAATATCAAACAGGACAGAGCATCATCCGTGAGTCACAAAGCCAGCTGCAGTGCCCTATCTTCATTCAACCACCACCCAAAATGAGCTAAAAGTTCAAACTGAGCATGAAAAGTTTCCCAATCCGCCTTACCGGAATACTTCGGGGTCTTAACAGATACAGATGCCATAGGGAACTGGGCACCGCCATGTTTGTTTACATCCTGAGCCCCAGATTCCACGTCCCGCAGCATCGAGGTCACCCCTTCGGTCCGCCCACGAGAATCCGCGTGAAGCACAGTCGACGAAGCACTCATGCCTGCTTCAGCCGTTCTAGCATTCTAGCGGTCTCCCTCAAGAGGCCTCCGTGCTCTGATGCCCTGGCGATCTCCTCAGCCAGATCCTCCGACGTCATGCACATGCACCTCTTTGGCCATAATTGTCCCCTACCTCCACCTCCACCTTCGGATTCCCTCAAAGCATTTTCAACCAACGTTCTCACGTTCGTTAGCAAGCCACGGTAATCAGCTAGCTAGCTGGCTAACTTTTATCTATGTTTTTACTTCTGACACCAATGTAATGACCTGACTAGATCATAAAGGAACAATTGTCCAGACAGAGGAATGAGTTTACGAATTTATGGTTTATTAACCCAACTCCACACAGGCTACTGTTTGGCCGTAGCCCACGCCAAATAATATCCTATAAAACAACCGCGACATTCTCTTGTGAAGACCAGACATAAGAGAGAGAACAATGGCTTAACATGGTCTTAACTTGCAATGCTCCATCCCCCTGCTGTACCCCTGTCAAAAAACCCATGCTTTATGTCCATGTTGGTGCTGAAGTGTTTCCAGGATATTTGGCTTCCTATGAGTGTATCAATGGAACAGATGGTTTACATATTAGAGACCAAAGATGGAAGGATGGGTGGTAACCTATCCTTTCAATATTACAGTCATTAGGCTGAGTAGGATTTGGTTTTCTTTTATTAGATACAACATTTTCTCTACTTCAACACTAATATATTCACTTTCCGCAGTTCAGACAAACCAATGGCATTATTCACAGATCTATACCGTCAATGGGCTCATTGATCTATGTGAATAATGTGTATGTTCCCCAAATCCAGCCATACATTTTATTTAATTCAACTGTTAATTGGCTTATCGTATGTGGTTATGACTACATGTCACAGCTACAAGCTAAAAGTATTTTCAGAAGCCATTAGCTAGATTCAATAACTAAAGACTGAAATGTCATGTGTTACTACAACAGTGGTCTGCTGTTTCACTGAACACCATTATTACAACCTGATGCAATAAAATTCTTCATATACCAAAACATTTAAAGAGAAGTGTAAATGATGATGAAAGAAGCAAGAAACTAAAAGACTGTGAGATAATGAAGAGGCCTGATATACTGTTCTGTACTCCGCAGAATTACTATAACCTCTGGGCCTTGACTTTTGCACATTGGAAAATGTTATTTTATGTTGAATCCAGAGAGTTGCTAAGACCCGGCCAGCTGGCTCATACAGCCCTCTATCTGTCTCTGACAGTCTCTCTCTCCACATTGCGCTGCAGTTTCTATACAGGAAAGGAACAATGAACATGCACGTAGATTTTTTAACTGCCACATTGGTCATATAAACAGAAAAACGTCAGTGAACCCCGACTCTGGGTTTAGAAGTTATTGGAGAGCAACACATTAGACGATGCTGGAAACCCAAGTTCTCCTCTGGTGGGTAACTACACTACATGGCCAAAAGTCGAACATCTCATTCCAAAATCATGGGCATTAATATAGAGTTTGTCCCCCCTTTGCTCCACTCTTCTGGGAAGGCTTTCCACTAGATGTTGGAACATTGCTGCGGGACTTGCTTCCATTCAGCCACAAGAGCATTAGTGAGGTCGGGCACTGATGTTGGGCGATTAGACCTGGATCGCAGTCAGCGTTCCAATTCATCCCGAAGGTGTTCGATGAGGTTGAGGTCAGGGCTCTGTGCAGGCCAGTCAAGTTCTTCCACAGCGATCTCGACAAACCATTTCGGTATGGACCTTACTTTGTGCACAAACTGTTGCAACAAAGTTGGAAGCACAGAATCATCTTTGGAATGCCATTGTATGCTGTAGCGTTAAGATTTCTCTTCACTGGAAATAAGGGGACTAGCCCGAACCATGAAAAACAACCCCAGACCATTATTCCTCCTCCATCAAACTTTATAGTTGGCAATAAGCTTTCGGGCAGGTAGTGTTCTCCTGGCAAACCCAGATTCGTCCATCGGACTGCCAGATGGTGAAGCGTGATTCATCACTCCAGAGAACGTGTTTCCACTGCTCCAGAGTCCAATTGCAGTGGGCTTTACACCACTCCAGCCGACTCTTGGCATTGCGCAAGGTGATCTTAGGCTTGTGTGCGGCTGCTCGGCCATGGAAACCCATTTCATGAAGTATCCGAAGAACAGCTCTTGTGCTGACGTTGCTTCCAGAGGCAGTTTGTAACTCAGTAGTGAGTGTTGCAACCAAGGACAAACGATTTTTACGCACTACGCCATTCACCACCTGGCGGTCCCGTTCTGTGAGCTTGTGTGGCTGAGCCGTTGTTGCTCCTAGACGTTTCCACTTCACAATAACTGCACTTATAGTTGACCGGATTAGCTCTATCAGGGCAGACATTTGATGAACTGACTTGTTAGAAAGGTGGCATCCTATGACGGTGCTACCTTAGTACGGGCCATTCTACTGCCAATGTTTGTCTATGGAGATTGCGTGGCTGTGTGCTCAATGCTATACCCCTGTCAACAACGAGTGTGGCTGAAATAGCCGAATCCACTCATGTGAGTGTGTCCACATACTTTTGGCCATGTAGTGCATCTCCATAACAGCACTAGTTATTCATGAAAAATACAATACCACTTTGATTCATCTAATAAGCCTGTCAGAGACTGATCATCATTATGACATCACATCTTTTCTTCCCATGTAGATACGAAATCATTCATTATCTTTTCTATTTGTGGTTCTAAGCTGGGTGGTTCGAGCCCTGAATGCTGATTGGCTGACAGCTGTGGTATATCAGACCGTATACCACTGGTATGACAAAACATGTATTTTTCTGTTCTAATTACATTGGTAACCAGTTTATAATAGCAATAAGGCACCTTTGGGGTTTGTGGTATATGGCCAATATACCTAATGGTTGTATCCTGGCACTCCGCATTGAGTCATGCTAAGAACAGTCCTTAGCCTTGGTAGTTGGCCATATACCACACCCCCTCAGGCCTTATTGCTTAAATAGGCCCTAGGAAGACTGATCATTGGAATGAAAGTGAAGACATAAGCACAAACAAAACACATTCAAGAAGTTCCTACACTGCCTTTTGCACCACCCATGAAGAAAGGATTATTTGTATTAAAACCCTCTGAAAGTCCACAGGAAACCCACTCTGTCTCACACCCCTGACCTCTCTCTAAGTGTCGGTCACATTGCTTTGAATGACCCTAATATCCCACCAAAAGAAGACTCTAGTTATTTATTTATTTCATTTTGGTGATGACCTGTTTCTCCAGCTACCACCGGAGAGGATGACCTCTCTCTGACGGACAAACAAACTCTCTGGTCAGGAGTCAGATGCCAAATCAGTTGAGATCACAAGGTCATGCCACATGTGGATGTGTGTGTGGATGGTGTGTGTGTGTGTTTGTGTGTGCATGTGTGTGTGGTTGCCATGGACCCTGGCTCCTGGACCCTCAGTGTCAGCTGTGCACCATGTAGTCTCACAGTGAGAGGTGGAAGTCCATAGGAGCCTGGCGGGTCCAGTCTAGAGTGGTTAGATGAGTCACCTATCTCCAATCACATACATTTAGCCCCACAAAGGAGACCAAGCAATTTCCTGCATAGTTCAGCTCTAGATCATTCAGCTCTACACATGATGAATGAACGGCAGTGAGATGCAAAGGTAAAGGCTGAAAACCTTGTCCCTAAATGTGTACATGGGATATTCTGGGATCGCATGTCACAGGTCAGACATGGAGGGATGCCAGTTCTCAGGCAGTTACAGACCCATTAAACCCTATCGACAGAGCTCAGGACAGCCTGGGAAAATAGGTGGGGAATAAGGGATGTTTTTCTGTGTCTGAGAACAGTAAAGTTTCTGAGTTAGTGTAGTGCGATGGAATGAGCTTTAGGGCTTGCCTCCTTTTACTTTACCCATAAGAAACCAGGGAATTCCCACTGTGATAGCCTGATTGATTGGGATGGTTGTGCTTGTATTGAAGAGTAATAAGCTGATATGGTTTGACCTTTGAGCCTCTTCAACATTAATTTGGTGGTTTAGTATCACGTTGTCACCCGCTGTTAATTCAACTAAAGTTTGTTTGTCAACATGAAGCATCTGCATCTTTATTGCTTAATTGAAACCCACAAACCACCGTTAATTCCCCCATGCCCATGGGTGGGACTGGTATGTGACATGGTGACCAGAGAGTGGTTCAGAAGGAATTCCAGATTTAGGAGGAGATTCCCCACCAGCATCATTGACGGCAACATCGAGACAAAATGTTCTGCCTGAAACAAGACCAAGTTAATGACAAGCCACAGGAGGAGGCTCTACTGACACAGCTTACATGTACTCCATCTGATGGGATATAGGTTTGTACTATGGGTGCAGATCTAGGACCAGCTTACCAGTACCCTTCCCAAATCTTACGACCCGCTCTGCCGACGAGTATTTTGCTCCGCTTATACAGGAGTAATAAAGGCCTAGTACACTAATTTGGTCGAGGAAATAAAATATATATATATTTTTGTGTGTGTGTGATTTATCAGGGGGATTTATCAGAACCCTCAGCACCTCTACTCCCTGCAGCTATGGTTCCTGATGTTTGAGGAGTGCTTTTCTCAGATTTGGCAGAGTATACTATTTGCAGGCTCACTGAAGTACAAAAGCTCCTCTGTTCCCTCCCAGCCGCTCAGACATGACTCAGAGTGAGACGTCTCCTACTGAAGGGGCTCCCTCTCGCCACGTCTCGTACTGAAGGACATCTCTCCAAGACTCACTCTCAATGTGCTGGGCTCACTTTGTAACCATCTACCTCTACTGCAACCCATTACTTTTGAACACTACCAGCAACTTTTCAGTTTTGACAGTGAAGTGAATAATGATGTCCCTTTTCTGTACAAATTGACTACTATGGCAATGTTTCAAATTAAATTGAAATAGGAAAATTATTAATTGAAATGATTGTATTTGTACATATGGGGCATTGTAACATCGTATTTGGGTTGCATTGCCAGGTGTGCACTGTCTGTGTGGTCATCCCCATCTGCTGTCTGTGACCTCTGACCCCAGAGTACATTCCTGAGAGAGTGATGTAACACCTGCCCCCAGAGAGAGGCATCACTACATGGAACAATCATATTCTGTATACAGGATAAAATACGTCAAACTAATTAATATACACTACCTTTCAAAAGTTTGGGGTCACAGAATTGTCCTTGTTTTTGAAAGAAAAGCAAATTTTTTGTCCATTAAAATAACATCAAATTGATCAGAAATACAGTGTAGACATTGTTAATGTTGTAAATGACTATTGTAGCTGGAAACGGCAGATTTTCTATGGAATATCTACATAGGCGTACAGAGGCCCATTATCAGCAACCATCACTCCTGTGTTCCAATGGCACGTTGTGTTAGCTAATCCAAGTTGATCATTTTAAAAGGGAAAATGATCATTAGAAAACCCTTTTGCAATTATGTTAGCACAGCTGAAAACTGTTGTCCTGATTAAAGAAGCAATAAAACTGGCCTTCTTTAGACTAGTTGAGTATCTGGAGCATCAGCATTTGTGGGTTCGATTACAAGCTCAAAATGTCCAGAAACAAAGCACTTTCGCAACTCTGCTTAGAAGGCCAGCATCCCGGAGTCGCCTCTTCACTGTTGACGTTGCAACTGGTGTTTTGCGGGTACTATTTAATGAAGCTGCCAGTTGAGGACTTGTGAGGCATCAAACTAGACACTAATGTACTTGTCCTCTTGCTCAGTTGTGCCCTGGGGCCTCCCACTCCTCTTTACATTCTGGTTAGAGCCAGTTTGCTCTGTTCTGTGAAGGGAGTAATACACAGCGTTGTACGAGATCTTCAGTTTCTTGGCAATTTCTCGCATGGAATAGCCGTCATTTCTCAGAACAAGAATAGACTGACGAGTTTCAGAAGAAAGATCTTTGTTTCTGGCCATTTTGAGACTGTAATTGAACCCACAAATGCTGATGCTCCAGATACTCAACTAGTCTTCTAAAAAAGGCCAGTTTTATTGCTTCTTTAATCAGAACAACCGTTTTCAGCTGTGCTAACATTGCAAAATTGGTTTCTAATGATCAATTATCTTTTTAAAATTATAAACTTGGATTAGTGCCATTGGAACACAGGAGTGATGGTTGCTGATAATGGGCCTCTGTACACCTATGTAGATATTCCATTATAAATCTGCCGTTTCCAGCTACAATAGTCATTTGCAACATTAAGAATGTCTACACTGTATTTCTGATCAATTTGATGTTATTTTATTGGACAGAAAATGTGCTTTTCTTTCAAAAACAAGAACATTTTTAAGTGACCCCAAACTTTTGAACGGTAGCGGTAGCGTAAACCGAAGATAACTTAATTTACTTCTCAAAATCCTTTTATGTTGTTTCCTTTACGGACTATCAGTTTCAAACACTCGATGATTTCTAACTTTTGTTCTCTCCCCTGTGTTTTTTTAATCATTATCAGGATTCTGTGTCAAGTACTATGAACACACTCTTAAAATGGTCTTATTTCTATGTGCAGCAAGGTCCAGTAATGGATCTGTACACCAGAACTTGAAAGGCTAGATTCACTGTGGTAGCGTAAGTGGAGACTTCAACAAGAGTTAATGTGGGGCAAACCGTATGATGCAGATTTTCCATCAACCCAATGTCACACAAGCAAATGATTGCACAGGATGACCAGTGAACCATCTATATCCCCACACTCTGCCTTATGTCATTTGAGAGGTTTTGCACAACAGCTGACTTTTTGACCTGATGCATGTACAGATGTAGGATCTTAGTTTGATCACCCTGTTTTAGGATATGTTAAACTTGTAGTGTATTTGAGCTTTAAAAATGCTTCAGAAGTTTGTAATTTCCACTATGAAATTTCAGATTTGATTTTCACTTCCAAACATTTTTATCAACCCATAGAAAAATAGCCAGTCATTATTATCCACATAGTAATTCACATTTCCTGTTGCAGCAGGATTATTTTGCTGCTGTAGCAAACTGGCTAAAAATTAAGTTCCTACATCTGCATAGGATATGTATAATTTGATATCCATCAAGGCTTTAAAGAAAACAAACTTAGGTGACACACTTCTAAATCTCTCCTACAGCATAGCCCAGAATATAAAGCCTGTATTTTCCCACAAGGAAACCCTCACCTTTATTTATTTCTCTTGTATACTAGTCCCCATTTGACCTCCCTCGTGGGAAGAAAAAAAGACATGCAAAAAGCAGGTTGTTTAGTCTCACAGAACAGATCAAAGAACTCTCTACTAAATGACAAACAGCCTCTTCCCTCCCTTTACCCAGTGGAAGTGTTGTTTGACATGTGTCTGAAATAAATACATTGCACACCATATTTTATAGGGGACTTTTCCGCAATATGACCAGATGTTTAATTCAAGCTGTAAACCTCTCACTTTCTTTAAATAAGGCTGTCAGTAAAACTAGGGCAAAAAAAAACCTGTGCCTCTAAAGATCATTGAGGCAATATAGCTTGTTCTCCACACAAATATTTTCAGAGGGAAGGTTAACTGTTGTTTCCTTTTATTTAATTTATTGAGGACATAATATGGACTGTTTAACTTGACATTTACAAATCAGGCCATTAGCTTACATCATTTGAGGTGAGTCATGCTCACCTCAAGTGCTCTGTCACGAGATCTAGTGAAGATGTTGAATACAGATGGCGGTTTCAGGTTTGTAAATTACATCTTTGCTTTGTTACGCTCTAGTCATAAAATTGAACATTTCTTTCAAGGTTTACAACACTGCCACACTCCATCCCACCAAAATGAAATACATTTGGTCAGATTGTTTTCTCCAAATGCTTAATGCTATAGAGTTGTCCCTGACCATGTTACCTGACCAGTAATAGGATTTACCAGGCTGAGTTTACTGGTCAGGTGATGTGGTCAGTAAAAGGGTTTATCAGACTGTGTTTCCTGGTCAGGTGATGTGGTCAGTAAAAGGGTTTACCAGACTGAGTTTCCTGGTCAGGTGATGTGGTCAGTAAAAGGGTTTACCAGACTGAGTTTCCTGGTCAGGTGATGTGGTCAGTAAAAGGGTTTACCAGACTGAGTTTCCTGGTCAGGTGATGTGGTCAGTAAAAGGGTTTACCAGACTGAGTTTCCTGGTCAGGTGATGTGGTCAGTAAAAGGGTTTACCAGACTGCGTTTACTGCCTACTAGGCACAGATGTCAATTCAATGTCTATTCAACTTTGGTTCAACTTAATTTCATTGAAATTACGTGGAAACAGTGTTGATTCAACCAATGTATGCCCCGTGGGTGGTCAGGTGACGTGGTAAAGAAAAATAGTTTACTAGACTGAGTTTGCTGGTCAGGTGATCTGGTTAAACAGATTGAAATTCCTAGTCAGGTGATGTGGTCAGGAAAAACTCATTGCTTTACTTATGGGCAATAGCAGATGACATTAAATGTGCCCTCCATTCATGATTCCCAGAAAGGGACGAGTTAAGGATCTGGGGCTTGTGGGGAGTTGAGTCTCTCTATCGTGTTGATTTGAGGGTGCTAATGTTGAGGTGGAGGCCTACTCTGTTGAGCTAGTGGTCTGATATGAATAATGGACCATGGCTCTTCATTGGCGGTGTCTTCCCATTCTCCCCCATGTTGTGTGCGTCAAGCCCATGGGACAGTAACAAGGTCCATATGTAGCCTCTTCCTCCGGCCTCCCCCCAAACCTGAGGGGGGTAGTGTTAACAGGATGACAGCCTATTGATTTACTCACAGAAAGAGAAGGGGGAATGAAAGAGAGAGAGAGAGAGAGAGAGAGAGAGAGAGAGAGAGAGAGAGCGTAATGGCTCAAATAATTTGAAGTAGAATACCCCAAAAATACGGTCAAGAATCAAGACCAATTGCTGGGTTGGGAGGTGCCTGGAACTACCACCAGATACTCTTAGATGTGTGTTTAATGTGACTTAAACTGCTAGTAATTTTAGCTTGCTTATCTTTTTATGACTAACACTTTTATGACTAACATTTTACTACCAGAAGCATTTGAAGAAGTCATCCTTTTCAGGAGGAGAAATCTACAATTAGACCGTGGGATCGTTTTATAGGAGTGGTGGATCTGAACTTTTCTCCACAATCATGACCTAACTGCTCCATGCTATGTGGGTAGGGTGGGACTCAGTAAAGGCAAATCAACCATAAAAAAAATCTCCCCTGGCTTTATCCAGATACTTAACCTAATTTCTCACAGTAAGAAAGTGATCCATCCATCATTAATTGGCAGGACAGTATTGCTAATGCAGTACAGGAGTTTGGGCTTGGCATGCTCTCTGACTCACTTCAAAGAACCATCCGATACACACCCTTAGTCCCAGTCCCCCCCAAACTCGATCTGGTCCAACCTGATATGGGGAATTCCTTGTTCAGAGATTTGTCATAAAAGAGTCTAAAACGACAATCAGATAAGGTCACATTAAGTACTCCCATAAGTAATGTTGTGTCTCACCATAATCGTTGCCTTAAAAGGTGACCCAAACAGTCATTAATAAGGATACGTTGAGGTTTCTTGCTGTTACAAAGCAGGCCTGTCCATAAATGAGCAACTTGTGGGATTTGTTTTGTAAGTCATTCAACATAACATTTCTAGACCTGCGATACTTCATCTTGGCAAAACAAGGACAAAACAGGGACAAAACAAGGACAAAACAATGGCAAAACAAGGACAAAACAGGGGCAAAATAAGGACAAAACAAAGGCAAAACAAGGACAAAACAGGGACAAAACAAGGACAAAACAATGGCAAAACAAGGACAAAACAGGAACAAAACAAGGACAAAACAAAGGCAAAACAAGGACAAAACAGGGGCAAAACAAGGACAAAACAAAGGCAAAACAAGGACAAAACAGGGACAAAACAAGGACAAAACAATGGCAAAACAAGGACAAAACAGGGGCAAAACAAGGACAAAACAGGGGCAAAACAAGGACAAAACAGGGGCAAAACAAGGACAAAACAGGGGCAAAACAAGGACAAAACAGGGGCAAAACAAGGACAAAACAAGTAGCTTTCTCATAGACTTTATGTAGTATGACTATTGTTCTTTAACTAGGCTTTACTTTCTAGGGGAATGGAAGGGGGCCCTCTGAATGAGTCTTCAGTCTTCCCACAACTAACACTCTGTCTATCAAAGACAGGAGACACTGTTGTCTGAAACCATACCAGCCACAGATATGCATTAGAATAATTGATCATTGGTGATGTGTTTTTTGGGTGTCCACGTCTGAATGTTCTGTCATCTGGATTGTGTTCCTGCTGGGATCTTCCTGAATTTGAAAGAGCCGCAACTTTATCAAGAAAGGATAGGGTTACGTTTTAAAACAAAAAGATGTCAGCCACCCTTTAGACACACTGAGCCTGAGCTTGTTTACAGCTGATGTCAAATTAGCATGCTAACAAATAACATTGGCAAATAATAAATACTTTACACCTGTCAAAATGGCAAACACCATAATGATGCATTTGTTGTCTTTTCTCAGCTACAGCTCAATGGGACCAAATTACAGGAAACATGTAAACAATTTAAGAGATTTCATTACAAACTAACAATTGAGATTTATTCATGTAATAAAACCAGAGGAAATAAATGAAAGATATGTCACATCTTGGGTGTATCCATAGATATATTGTGTTTCAAATCTAAATCAACAAAGTTTCCCCTACTTAAGAAAATATAAAAAAATATAAATTATTGGCACATGTTGGAGGATCTGTGACGAAATACCTCAAGATTGATTATTTATTTGTTAACTACCGTCTGTTATGCTAAAACTATTCCAGTCATAAATAAACAAAATCTTCTGTATGGATCAGACAAATAAAACAGCCATATCCTTGAACAATTCCCCACTGTCTGGTACTGGGAAAGGTTTTGATGTGGGGTTGGTTTCATGGGAATATGTGGGGGAGTCTGGAACGTTTGTGTGTAACAACAAGCATGCTGATGAAGGCTACAGTATATGCCGAAATTACAATATACTGTACAATGTCCACTGTTCTCCAAGAGTGACTGGATATCTTTCACATATCTAGTTTGTTCCTTTAGTCAAGAACCATAGTTAGAATCCAAGGTAGCATCAGAATACCTTTTCCTCTGGTGTAACAATGTAGAGGACCTCAGAGGTAGATGAGACCAAACCACCTGGAACAACTACCAGAGGAGTGATCTTGTTTCAGTTTCATTTGGGACGGATTCACTGTAAAAACAAAAACAAAAAAGGATTTCTCAAGTTCATTATCAGTGGGGGGAGTTAATACCGTTCCTTATAAGCCTCACTGGAGTTATTTTGTTTTATCATCAAATGAAAACAGGAAACTCACTCCTTCCTGTTCTTCACTCCTTGTTCTTGGATAACTTCTCCATAGATATCATCATAATTTTCTATTTGAAGGTATACTGTGGTGCATGATAAGCTGGCTGCATGGATGGCTGTGTAGAAGGATTTTGTTTGTCGGAATTTGGGGTTTATTTTGATAAGAAAAGTATTGAAAATATGTGTTACATACAATGTCACTTGCTTCCACGTGAATCATTTAAGTGCCTAGACCACAACTTCCCTTCCCTTGTCCTGAAAGGAAGTATAGAATAATGCAAAGATAATCTTTGTCCACTTTCCCCGTAGATCCGCTCTCTGTGTATTATTACAGCCTCCTCTCTTTACAACATTGTCTGATACTCGGGTATCAGAGAAGAAGGCTCACCATTCTCCAACAGGGAGAATAAAAGTGGGAGGGTTGAGTCCAAGATGGCAAAGGGCCAGCTGAACTGGAGGCGAGGCACCACACCCTAATAAGGTAATTTCACAATGAACCAGTTGAATAATATAATATAATATAATACTTTCTTGTATTACAACTTTTCTGAAATATTGTATTAGAATATGCAAATTAGACAATATCTAATTAAAGCTGGAATAATAATGGTGAAACAGCCACATCCATTTGCAATATTACAACAACAAAGAAGTTACTGCAAACACCGAACACTGTCTTGTCCACCAGGATCTCATATGTACTGCAAAAATGTTTTAGCATGCTGCACAACGCTCCCTTAGCTTGGCAACGAAAACAATAACAAAGTTGGTGGGGTGGCCAGTGGCGCTGTTTCCCCCTACCATGGATTCCATTTTTAAATATGCGCAATTTGCATATACGACAAATCAATTTTTCAGGACACTGGATGAAGTCAGACTAAATCTTTTGGTTTTATTTTGTTTAGACACTCCAGGACTGGATTTGTATAGAGTAGATTGTGGATAAATGCTTTTTTCCAAAGAAATGTTTCTGAGGAATAGAAATTTGACCACACATCAACAATTCAAGTCTGGAAAATATTTCTAAGGATAACCAGACATAATTTTGTGACTGCAGATGCTTCTGAAGCTGAATTTATTTTGTTGGCGTGTGAGAAGAGTCTGACTTTTGGAAAATTACAGTAAAGACAAGTACAATAAATTTAGACTACCAATCGCCAAACGCCTGTTTAAAACATCGCTACAAAGTAAGTCACTACATATAGTCCAGTTTGTAACATTCTCTATGAAATGGGCTTTTAAATTATGTGAGCTCTGAAATTATGGATTTATGTAAATGTTTTAATGAATTACATTCTGATGACGGTAGTATGACAACTAAAAGGAAATATATATTTACATCAAGTTTTAGACATTTTTATGTTTACTTTTTAAAAGTACTAATAGTAAAGAACAAAAATACCCCAAAATCTCAAAATTGATAAGTAGATGCAAAAAATGTAATTTCAGCCTGTGGTGCCTCTCCTTAACATGGTCAATGGCATGTTAATGATCTGTAATCTTCCAGTGATTTCCTTTTCATTAGGCTATGTTTACGTATGGAGTCAAAGAGGAGTTTAGGACCGCCTACTGAGACTGGGTCCAGGAAGAGTCTACACTGAACACCAGAGGAAACTAGGAGCCTCTCTCTTTCATCTGCCCCAGACACTGTCTTTCCTTTATTTTCCTTTGGTTTTATTCCATAGCACATTACTGTAATCTATAATGTACTGGATGCAACAATTTCAATGCATTGAATTCCATTCCATTTTCTAAACAAAGGCAGACACTACATTTTTCAGTTCGGGTACCTCTGAAACAGTGACAGAAATAAATAATCACCACAGTACAAAATGGAGAGGCAGAATATCAACGGGCTAATATGGATAGATTGCTCAGGGAATTATGATTAGTCACTGGTTGGATGTGGTGATATCCAGAACCAGATACTGGGACAGTGGGCTGGGCCAAGCCAGGATCTTGGCCAAAGCCACTCTGACCCAGTACATCAGCTCTGGTCCTAGCAGAATGACCATAATGACAAACACATGGCCTGGCCACAAACAGAGCTGAAGACCCAGATACACAATATATTTTGTGTGTGTGTGTGTGTGTGTGTGTGTGTGTGTGTGTGTGTGTGTGTGTGTGTGTGTGTGTGTGTGTGTGTGTGTGTGTGTGTGTGTGTGTGTGTGTGTGTGTGTGTGTGTGTGTGTGTGGGTGGGTGTGTGTGTAACTGGATGTGTTGTGTGTACTTCTGAAACATATCAGTAGTTCTAAAAAGTTATGTAGTTCTGGAAACTCATGCTGCAACTTTTAGTTTTTACATCTTGAGATTTCAGTTGAGGTTTGAGAGAAAAGTACTATTCATGCACACAGTAGACAGTCTGGACTGGTATTAAATCCACCACTGTCTACAAATCATTTTTTTTTTACTATTACAGGACAAATTCTAACCCATATACTATTATTCTGTCAATAATCCTACATTTCTTCACCAGCCATTGTGCAATGACATCATTTTGTACAAAGTTTTCTCAAGAAAGCCAATGCTTTAGCGCCATCCAGTGGTTTTATTGGGAAACTCAGTCTGTTCCCGTCNGTGCAGCTGTGGACACTGCTATATGTGAATGTATATCACATAATTTTTTTATCTCTCCATTTAGATGTATGTAGAGAATTCAGGTTATGTATGTGTGTGTGTGTGTGTGTGTGTGTGTGTGTGTGTGTGTGTGTGTGTGTGTGTGTGTGTGTGTGTGTGTGTGTGTGTGTGTGTGTGTGTGTGTGTGTGTGTGTGTGTGTGTGTGTGTGTGTGTGTGTGTTATTGAAGAGAGAATGTGTATCTATTTCTCTTGCTTTGGCAATGTAAACATATGTTTCCCATGCCAATAAAGCCATTTTAATTTAATTGAATGTGTGCATGTTATAGAAGAGAGGGTGTTGCTGATCATAGCTAACACAACTGCCCAACGCCATAAAAAATATTTCACAATTCATGACTAAACAGAACCGCCTATCGTCCTGTAATAGTTGTGCATTAGGTTCACTGAAAGTCCTCCTGGGGAAATTACGTCAGTTCTCTCAGACCACCACAAGGGGGTGGTATGGTCATTGTTTCCCAAAATGGAAAAGGCCACTAGGTGAATGTCATTCAAGGTCACAATTGGCCCTCAGTTTCATCATCTGAGTACAAGGAACATTAGTGGAATGTAGCCAAAAGTCTCATTCAATAAATAACTAAATGACAATGGGCTTTGCAGCAATGTATGATTAGCATGGATAAAACAAAGACGATATGGTGATGTAGGCATAAACTGATGGTATTGCTAATGACCAGACACACAGCTTTGAAAATGTATCCATGAAATAACAAATGGTGTTCTTTGACTTTTTGATTTTAGTAATAATAAAGACAAATGCTTATGTTTAACCTTCTTGAACTGGTTGGGAGAGGCTTTTATTTACTGTCAATAGTCATATCATCTTATGACATGTGTTATGTCATGTTTATGACAGTCCTATGATGCTGTTATGACATACAATTCAAATGAAATGTTATGAATGTTATGTTAGGACAAAAAACATGAAATTTCAAAGGCACATTACACTGAGTGAGAGGGCAATGCTCTGTATCGGCGGCTGCAGTGGTTGTGCTACTACCACACATGCACTGCCCTGATCCTGTCTTTCAGATTGTGTAAAAAATACGTATTTGAGTTGTCCACACCACAGGCACACACACTACACCATGGGCGGACTGGGACCAAATATTGGCCCTGGCATTTCTAACACACCGGCCTATTTTTTCCTTTGAGGCCCCCATTCTTAGCCAGATAATTAGCATTTTGCACACAAAAAACAAGTTAGACATGCCCACTAGGCTAAAAATGGACCAGCCCATCTGGCATTTGCCCAAAGTGCCAGATGGCCAGTCCGTTCCTGCACTACACACACACACACACACACACAGTGTCTCACCCCCTATTGGTCGGAGTCTCTCCACGCCACCGCTGGAGTCTCTGAGGGGTCTGCTGCAGCACTGTGCTCCAGGGGCCTGGAAACACTGGAGGGAGGCTGTTTTGCTTACTTCTATTTTTGGTCCGGATATCTCTAAGCACAGGACCACAGTCTCTCCCCCCCCCATTTCCTACACACTGGTTACTAGTATAGTTCTACCCAAATAATCCTTTCTGGGCATATAAGGAAACACATTCTACCAGTGTAGAGGGGACTAGGAAATATGATACCACAGAAACAAAGACTACTAGAATGTGAGCAAGGGTAGGCTAAGAAGCAGCCATAAATCCTGTTCTTCCTGCATGGCCCAGAGGCAGTGACCAAGTGTTCACTCAACCATAGAGTCAGGCAGGCCATGGTTGTAGCTCCCTTCCCCCATCCTCCATAATAGGAGTTTGGCAGCAGCCTCCTCCCAAGTGTGCAAGGCATATACCAGACCAGAGTGGTTTCATCTGAACCCAGAGACATTAGTTCGACATCTTGTTAGCCATGCTTCTCAGTACTACCTTCACACTAGGACTTAAAATGACTTTACAGCAAGATATCCTGAGGAAAGTCTCCACCTTTAGCCTATTTGCATATTTCAGTTGTATACTGCATTACGTCTAGCGGTACACTGACTACAGTGGTAAAACACTACAGAAACTGAACAATTCACCAAGGCTGCATGGCATATAATATAATGTTAACCGAAAGTAATGTATTCTGAAACCAGTGCATACCAGTAATACTGTACTTAGGTGTGACCAGAGGAACATTCTTGTTCAATTGAATACTGGAAATAATTCATATTGTATGAGGATGGTGTGTTAAATGATGAATGATGTGTACCTGTCAGCTCAGGTACATGAAAGTAGGCTAAACCATACATCAGCTAATAGTTAAGAGTTCCAGGTAAACATCACTTGACATTACACAAATACTCCCCTCTGAGTGAAGAATAGGGACTGCCCACATTCCTACAATATAAGAGGGACGGACTAAATTCCCAAAATAGCCTATGGGACTGCAGTTTCGTGTAGTAACCCGTTAAGAGAGGAAACATGTTTATGAATGAATGAGCTCATCATTAGGCTGAGCGAACTATACTAATAGTATATAACTGTTTGAGCTTTATCTGGTAGGCTACATAGAGGGGTGTGTGGTGTAGAACCATATGCTTCTTCATCAGATATTTAGGGTACCTAAATAATATCATGGAGACCAATCATTTTAGTGCGCATTACTGCGTGCGTAATAACAGCCTACAAATACGCAATGTTGTCACTCAGTGAGTGTTCTGTAAATTGATTGTTAATTCGTGTAGGCTACAAATTCAACATTCTTCATTCATTATACAATAAAAAAAACAGTTTATTTAGAAATAGGAAATCTGTATAGGCATAAACTATATCATGCACTCTTTTCCTTCCCTCCGTGTCCCCGGAGGTGGGTATCCTGCTATTGATAGTGGCGAATGCCAGCGGGCATTACAACAGCAAGCGGCCATCTGCCAGCCTAGCGAACTAGCAACCCCACCAGCTGCAGTCGCAAAACGCCCTACAAAGCAGGACATGCATGCAGCTTCTGACGTCTGCGGCCACACTGCGCTACAAAGCGTAGAAAACCGAAGAGCGGAAACAATGAGATTCAAGCTTATAGAAACCGCATGGTTTAAAGACCAGCAAGTTTTACGAAGACGTCTCTAAGTGCATTTTGGCTCATATTGAATTGAAGGTTAGATTTGAGGATTATTTCCCACGAAAAAAATAAATACAAGACTCATGCAGGGACAGTTCTATACCCCGACATGGCGGCAAGAAAAAAGAGAGAGCTTTTTACTATTTTGGAAACTAACGCGGACACAGAAACTACCACGGTCTCCGACAGTGAAGATTCTCCGCTTAATCTTTCAGTCGATGTAAAGTGGTTTGAAATTCCTTTCAGAAAGCCAGACTCGGACGAGGAGGAAGACGAAGTACAGGAGGACGGCGAGGAGGGGGAGAATGGATTCAAAAGCACAGCAGCAACAGAGGAGACTGCAGACGCAGTCAGTTACATCGCGGAAGGAGGCTGCAATATTATTTTGGTCACTGGCAATGGAATCAAGCACGAGGAGGAGGAGTACGCGAAGGAGTGCTATTATTCTACCTCCAATAACTGCTCTGACACCACGTCAAACGACTCGGATATTGATTTCTCCGATTTGGAGGAGGAGGAGCACACGAGTTTTTTCAGCTTTGATGATGACTTGGATGAAGACTGCACTTCTCCCGACTTCTGGGGCGAACCTGATCAGGTAATTTCAATAGAGCCATTCTCCGCTGTCAGTGGCCCACAGCATTCGCTGGGGGACGATGCTGACACTCGTGACTATTTCCGGTTACTCTTTCCAGATTCTCTTTTTGAACACATGGTAGAACAAACAAACAGTTACGCCCTCTATCGGCAAAGGAGGAGTGGAAAGTCCGACCCCCACTGGCATCCCACTGACCTGAGAGAGATGAAAGCTTACATAGGACTGAACATTCTTATGGGCATCAACCAGCTTCCTGATGCTGACATGTACTGGGCCAGTGACATTTTCATAGGCAATGCAGGCTTTAAAAAGACTATGACAGCTAGGCGCTTTGAGAAACTCACCCAGAACCTACATCTATGCGACCGTGAGTCGGAGCCTGTGCGTGGCGAGCGAGGGTATGATGGCCTCTACAAAATACGTGCTCTGCTGGACGTCGTTGAGAACACCATGTGGGACTCGTACACGCCCAACCGCTGCCTGACCATCGACCAGGGTGCCGTGGCCGTGAAAGGTAGTTTCTCCCCGACCCAGTGCATACCCTCCAAGCCCCTAAAGAAAGGACTCAAAGTGTGGATGCTGTGTGATTCCCGTTCAGGCTACTGCCACCGTGCCATGATCTATGTGGGAAAGGCCAGTGAGGAGGCGGCCGTGGCTGCCCTGGGCTACAGAGTGGTGACGTCCCTGGTGAGGGGTCTGGAGGGGAAGCACCACCACCTCTTCATGGACAGCTTCTTCACCTCTGTGCCCCTCATGCAGAGGCTCCTCCGGAACGGCCTCTACGCCTGCGGCCCCACCCAGCCCAGTCGCCGTGGTTACCCTGAGGTCCTCCGCCCATGCAACGTCGGCAAGCTGTCGCCGGGCGAGTTTTACCAGTGCCAGCGCGGCAACCTTGTCGCCACGGTAACCCGGGACACCAAGGTGGTCAGCTGTCTGTCTTCCAACTCGGCACCTGGGATTGTGGGTATCAGCCCGGGCAGGCAGCAGCAGCGTGAGTGGGAGGTGGATAGTGATGGCGGAGGAGGAGTGTCTTTCGGGGTTCCACACCCCCTCCCCCTGCTACTGTACCAGGAGAACATGAGAGGGGTGGACCTGTGTGACCAGCTGAGGGAGTGTTACCAGGTGGGGCGCCCTTGCAAGAAGTGGTGGCGCTACTTCCTGTGGTTCTACGTCAACCTCTGCATCGTCAACGCTTACGTCATCCTACGAGAGAGCCGCGGGGGAGCCCCTCCGGCTGGCTGCAACGGGAAACAGTTCACCCAGCGTCACTTCCGCGTCCGCCTGGCACAGCAGCTCATCGGGGACTACCAGGGGGCGAGGGGCATGGAGCGGGCGGCACGTAAACGCCACGCAGACTCACCCATTGAGTACGGGCACCGACTGGACCGCATGTCTGAGCGCTCCAGACGCTGCAGGAACTGCACAAACAAGGGGCTGCGACATGAGAGCGTGTTTGGCTGCAAGATATGTAACGTTCACCTGTGCAGGGGAGGGTGCTTCTCAGAGTTCCATAAATAAGTCTGGATAGTGGTTTGTGTCTTTGTGTCAACAAACAACGTTTTTTATATGCTAAGATTTGTAAATCCAAAGGTTACCATGACAGGTGCACATTATAGTTACACTTTATTACATGTAGAAGTAGACTAGTCACAAAGTTGTAGGATAGAACAAGTATTATCGCACGAATGACTAGAGAAAATAAACTGTAATAGTTCATTTATATTAGTATAGAATGTTTTTGGCTCATTGCCTTTCGTAACACTGACAAAAAATGCCTTGTGTCACTTTTTATATCATGAAAATAATATGTTTTTATATGAAAATGAGACAAAAAAACAGTGAAGACATTTTCTGCACTTACATCAACAAAATGTTTACTGTGGGAAGTTTATCTCTGATTTTCCAAAAGAAATTTGTCCTGAAGATGTTCCTTTTATTGTTTTACACGGTTCTTTCCTCGTGACTAAAACCTCTTGTTGGTAAATAAAAAGAAAGAAATGGACTTAAAGGCTTAAAGGACAATCAGCAGTTGAAACAATAACAAAGCATTCTCTCTGTAATTCAAATTAACAGTCAAATATTAAGCCTCACATAATTACCGCAAGAATACGTTTGACCATTTTGCTTCGGATAAAAGCTTCTGCTTAATGGCATATTATGCATTTGATCGCAGGTTAAAGGCATTACAGCTTTTAAAGACAATTTCCGATTGAGCTGACATGCAAGATGCAGTGAACATTGCCTTTAAAAGATGCAATAGCCCGCGATTTGGATTGAGTATATTTTTTTAACTTAAATTAGGTAGGCCTACAGAATATACTCTGTATTTACATCAAATGGATTTCTACTTGTTCACTAAAATTCCCCCAACCCAACACACACATATATACACACACACACACACACACACACATGAAAAGTGGTTTACAGACCTTCAAGGGGACACAGCTTGGAGCAATTATGGGGCAGAAAAAGCCTCTGTGTATTTCTCAGCCAGCGGACACACTGTTGCCGTTTCACAGGCTCCCCAACCACACGACTTACAGAACAACACAACCATCTGGGAACAGAGTAGCCTACCCTGGGTCCCGGGTCAGCCCAAACCTATGTGCCGTGCTAGTCAGTGAGACGGGTTTTAGTGGGGAGTAAGGGTAACGTACAGACAGTATCTGTTGCAAAGGTTGGTTAAAGCACATGCAGAATCAGTCAAATATTAATCCTCAGATAATTACTGCAATAATTAGTTTGACAATTTTTAGCAAATCGAGGTTATAATCTCAATGTCTATTGTTTATTTATTTTTGCTAAAGCCATAAACCACGGTTCTCAAACATTTTGGGGCCGGGGACCCCTTTTGGGATAGCAAATTCATCAGGAACCCACTCATAATCAAAACACAACTCAAGTGAGATAAAAAAAAATAGCATACAAGCCAGACAAACCAAGTCTTGGGCCCTGGGAAGGAACATTTGAAAGGCCTGCCTCTTGAGAACCATGGAGAGAAAAAAATATATATTTTCAAGCTAATTCCCTGCAATTCTACACATTTTGTAATGTGGGAAAGAGATGTTTTGTTGTTGCAGCTTTAAAGCTAATATCATGCAATTCTATTACATCTATTACACCCTATAAACATATTCCACGGATCCCAAAATGCATTTTAATCTGTTGTTTTTAGTAATATTATAACCCCACTTTGAGAACCCCTGCCATAAACTACATCTCTTTGGAACAGCTTTGGCTAAAGCTACAGGACAGTCGGTTGAGGCCTGTGTGCAGGGCCGGATCTAGCCTTTTGGGATACACTAAACCAGATTTAGTTGGGCGGGCAAAACATTTTGTGGCCCCCCTCTTGACAGCAGAGAGAATTTTTTTAACTTTTAAAGTTAATTTGCTGCAATTCTACTCATTTTGCCCTGAGACGGAGAGGAACATTTTCAGTTTTACTGTACATTTCCTGCAATTCTACACATTTTGCCATGGGGTGCGCCCCACATGAAAAATTACTGTAGTGTATACTATGGTAGGAATACTACTACAGACTTTACTGTAGTATTCACTGTAGTATACTTACGCAATAAGGCCCGAGGGGGTGTGGTATGGACAATATACCGTGGTATATTGGCCATATACCACAAACCCCCAAGGTGCCTTATTGCTATTATAAACTGGTTACCGGCGTAATTAGAGCAGTAAAATAAATGTTTTGTCATACCTATGGTATACAGTCTGATATACCATCAATCAGCATTCAGGGCTCGAACCACCCAGTTTATAATGTAGCATACTGTAATATACTGTAGTATTTACTGTAGTAAATATAAATACTGTAGTAAAAAAAGAGTAGCATATACTATAGTTATTACTGTAGTGCTTTTGTGGACTGTAATATACTGAAGAATTTACTGTAATGTTTTTGCTGACTGTAGTACGGTATACTGTAGTAAGTACTGTAGTATTTTTATGGAATGTAGTATACTGTAGTATTTACAGATTGCACAAATTGGGATATGAGGGAGGGGAATAGGCAGGGTATATGCAAATTGAATACTGTAGTTAAAAAATAGTTAAATAGTAAAAAAATTTAGTGTTTTTGTGGACTATAGTATTTACTGCAGTGTTTTTATGTGTATAATACTGTAGTATGTACTATAGTATTCTACAGTATACTACAAAATTCTATACTAAATACTACACATGATCGAGGAATACTACAGTGTGTAGTATAATATTCTACAGTATACTACAGTTTACTACAGAATTCTATAGTAAGTATTGTAGTGGGTGGAGATCGACTTTTGCTGTTTTAAAGCAAATTTCCTGAAATGCTACACATTTTGCCATGACTTATGCCATGTTAAAATCATATCTGAGTGAGAGTGGCTTACAAAATCAATGGGGGCCCCCTGGAGGTCAGGGCCCCTGGGCACGTACCCTTCTTCATACCGGGTCAGTCATTTGGCCATGATTACTACAAGTTTAGATTGCTGGCTAGGCTAACTTACCAATCCATTTTATTTAGTGAATGACAATTAAGTGACCGTCATTGACTGACATAACAAAAGGAAAACTGCTTATGCACAATCACATTTTGTAACTGCACACTCAACAGTAGCCTAAATTGAGACCCCCCTTTTTGTGTTGAGGCCGGGGGACCTAAGCTACCGCTTATGTCGCTTATGCCTGGAGCCAGCCCTTGCCCTTACAAAAAAAGATTGCAGTTTTGAAACTGCAGTAACTGCAGTCGACTATGGAATTTTGGATGGAGTAATTACAGAATAACTGCAGTGTACTGCAGTTGAACTGCAATTATACTGCACTGTAACTGCAGTTACACTGCATAATTACTGCAGTAAAAAAAACATTATTATTTTGGACTCAGTATCTGACTGCAGTTATAAGGGTGTCTGTGTGTAATCAGGGATGGAGCCTGTTTTCATAGTTCAGAACACCCTTGTGTGTCCTCCTGGGGTTTTGGTTTCTTGCTCTCCCTCCCCCTCCCTCTCACTCTCTCTCTCTGTTTCTCTCTCTCTGTCTCTCACTCTCTCTGGTGTACCGTCTCTTGCTCTCCAGGCACTGCTGGGCCGACACACACACTGCTCTGCTGTGCAATCTTTCTCCCACTCTTTCACCCAGCTCTGCTGTTCTCTCTGTCTCTCTCAGCTCTGCCATGCTATCTCCCCTCCTCTCTGCTGCTCCCCAGCTGGAAGAGGGTTAGTCAACTGGACGCCCCTCCCGCTGATACATGGGAGCCCCGCGGGGAGTCGCCATGGCAACACCGACCAGCAAAGACAGGGAGTCGCCAGCAGGCCCTTACGGTTGTCATGGGTACTCTCTCTGGCTACGGGGGCGGCAGGCGCTAGAGGCCACACCTCCTCAACCCCTTTCCAAAACCAGGCAAGGCTGAGGCATACACTGTAGGTCTACACACTGTAAATGGCTGACTGTTTGTTTCTGATGTAGCCAGCTCCTTCCAAAACCAGACAAGGCACACTATAGGTCTACTACACTCAGTAAATACATGTATAGCACGGCTGTCCGTCTGTGTCTACTGTAACCTTTCGAGAGATGATGGTGAGGCAGGGCTGGGTAGATTACTTTCTAAATGTAAAATGTTAGCCTACTAGTTACCTGTCTAGAATTGTATTCATAACTTTTGGTTTACCCAAACTCAGCAATGTAATCTGATTACTTTCAGTTAAGTTTGGATTTCTTTCCCCTTAACCTTTTACTTCAGTGGGCTAAATCAGGATTTCTTGGTAGTCTTAAACAAATCTACTTTGAAACAAAATGTATGCACCTCACACACGTGGTTATGGGCAACAACAAAAAAAGACACGTACCATGTCAGATGTATAACCTTTTGAGTTTGCATTCCAATATTACACTTTATATAGACCCCTTTTCTGTGCCGCACGAGGGCGATGCCCGCAAGTTGGTGGCAGAACAAGGGGGAATTCTTATAGAATGCGAGCAAAAAAAAAGTATATTTGCATTTTGCTTATGAGGGTATTTCACACTACTTTAATTGGATTTTAAGGCTCGTATGAATGTCCTGCTTAATATAATGTTTGTATCATTTAAGTATAATCAACTGGATTGTACTTAAAAAACACTTCAACCAGTAAAATGGCTCTTAGACTAGCTTTTGCTACAGACTATATCAATGAGCGTTAGCATTCTAGCTAACATTTAGCAAATATCACAACCAAATATAATCTTAATGACTGTTCAAGCAAGAATCAAAACATGAGAACAAAAAAAAGTAAATCTAGGCTATGTTGAATGGCGCAGATGGTGATGGCTTTCTCACTGCCGCCCAGAGTCGCGAGCATCTGTGCGTGACGTCAATATGTAGTGTACTGGAAAAGGGTCTACACATCACAGAAGACTGAAATATAACAACTCCATTTGACAAAGAAACATCAGATTTCTGGCATTTTAATTATTAAATTATTAAAAATATGAATAACGTTCTACCCATGAGGCCACTAGAAGGTGATTTGGTCATTTGACTGCAGGAAAGGGCTACGAGGCATTAGAAGAAGATGAAAAGGATCCATCAAATGCATTTGGTGTGTCATCAAAGTGGATATCAAAGTGGTCTCTGGCTTATGGACAGAGGGTAGTGAGGTCTGCACAACGCATCACCGGGGGCAAACTACCTGCCATCCAGGACACCTACACCACCCGATGTCACAGGAAGGCCAAAAAGATAATCAAGGACAACAACCACCCGAGCCACTGCCTGTTCACCCCGCTATCATCCAGAAGGCGAGGTCACTACAGGTGCATCAAAGCTGGGACCGAGAGACTGAAAAACAGCTTCTATCTCAAGGCTATCAGACTGTTAAACAGCAGTCATTAACATTGAGTGGCTGCTGCCAACATACTGACTCAAATCTTTAGCCACTTTAATAATAAAAAATTGGATGTAATAAATGTATCACTAGCCACTTTAAACAATGTCACTTTATATAATGTTTACATACCCTACATTACTCATCTCATATGTATATACTGTACTCCATACCATCTACTGCATTTTGCCTATGCCGTTCGGCCATCGCTCATCCATATATTTATAAGTACATATTCTTATTAATTCCTTTACACTTGTGTGTATAAGGTAGTTGTTGTGAAATTGTTAGATTACTTGTTAGATATTACTGCATGGTCGGAACTAGAAGCACAAGCATTTTGCTACACTCGCATTAACATCTGCTAACCATGTGTATGTGACCAATAAAACTTGATTTGATTTGATTAGACTCTCTCAGGTGGAACACACTTAGACCTGCGCCTTTTTTCAATGCTGAATTGAATGTCATTTGAGAAAACAGAAAGGTGTCATAATTTTTCGCAAACATCCTTTCTGAATTTAAAAGTAATCCAATAAATAATAATCTAGTTTTTTTTAAGTATATGTAATCTGATTACAATATTTTTGCTGCTAAAGTAACTGATTACAGGTACAGTTTTCTTGTAGTCAGTTACTCCCCAAACCTGGTGAGATGCGAGGCTAAATCACCAAACATTTTAGTTGGTGCTGCTTCATCTGAACAAATAAACAAAATAATTTTGGATAGAGTGTCTGTATATTTTCATGGCTTTGTTTTTCCATGCATGTCATGAGGAACAGCATAAGCCCTGTTTCAGGATAACATTCCCACCTGGACCATAATGTACCTAACTTCCATACATCTAATTAGGTTGTGATATGGTGATCTATTGATCCCTGTCTCCCAAATTCTATCCTATTCTGCTATACGGGCTAGTCCTTTCTCCTTTATCCTATTCTGCTATATGAGCTAGTCCTTTCTCCTTTATCCTATTCTGCTATACGAGCTAGTCCTTTCTCCTTTATCCTATTCTGCTGTACGAGCTAGTCCTTTCTCCTTTATCCTATTCTGCTGTACGAGCTAGTCCTTTCTCCTTTATCCTATTCTGCTGTACGAGCTAGTCCTTTCTCCTTTATCCTATTCTGCTGTACGAGCTAGTCCTTTCTCCTTTATCCTATTCTGCTATACGGGCTAGTCCTTTCTCCTTTATCCTATTCTGCTATACGAGCTAGTCCTTTCTCCTTTATCCTATTCTGCTATACGAGCTAGTCCTTTCTCCTTTATCCTATTCTGCTATACGAGCTAGTCCTTTCTCCTTTATCCTATTCTGCTATACGAGCTAGTCCTTTATCCTATTCTGCTATACCGGCTAGTCCTTTCTCCTTTATCCTATTCTGCTATACGAGCTAGTCCTTTATCCTATTCTGCTATACCGGCTAGTCCTTTCTCCTTTATCCTATTCTGCTATACGAGCTAGTCCTTTCTCTCTCCTTCTGTATTGCTATTGTTCCACATGTTATGTCATGTTATGACTTTGAAGTGGATGACCAGACATAATGGTTTTCTCAGTGCTGTGTGATTTACTATGTTGTTTCTTCCCATGTGGTTACCATCCAGTCCCTACTGGTTCCATGGATGTATGGTGCCGAATACAATACATGTGGAAATTAGGGTGGCAGGTAGCCTAGTGGATAGAGTGTTGGGCCAGTAACCGAAAGGTTGCTGGTTTGAATACCTGAGCAGACAAGGTGAAAAATCTGTTGATGTGCCCTTGAGCAAACCTAGTTTGCTCCAGGTGCACTGGACTACTATAACTGACCCTGTAAAATAACACATTTTGCTGCAAATACTGTATCTGACAATGCATATTTTCTTTGTTTTTAAACCATTGATGTATTGTTAAGGTATCAATATGATCTATGGCCTGTGTAATATTATACTGTAGGACGCTGTAGACTCAAGTAGAACTGTAAACAGTAACTGGCAAATCACTCTAAAATTGGAGCTTACTTGGAACAGCCCTACTGTTCTGTCTTGTTTTATCCCCTTGCACTCTTGTAAAATGAAAACACAAGTTAAGCATTACAGATTAGACAATATAGTTGAAAACTTTAAAATGTCCTGGTTTTGTAGCACAAATGTTCACACACACACACACACACACACACACAGAAAGACACATTTTCTTCTGTAATGTTACGTGGATGCATTGATCAACTAAGTAAAGTTCTCCACTGCCAGTTTTATCCTCCCTCAGCTGAGTTAAACTTGAGAGTGAGGCCCTGTGAATCTTTCTGCTGAGTCAGAACCCAGCGGAGCTCTGAAGCCTCTCACTGTGTGGTGTGTGTGTGTGTGTGTGTGTGGTGTGTGTGTGTGTGTGGTGGTGTCCCAATTGCCAGATCTGAAGGTTTCAACATGGATCTCTGCCATAACGTGCTCAGCTCTTTACACGCTCTCCTTCTGGGCAAGGAGAGATCCCTGAGTCTCTGTCAAGAATATGGGCATGGTTTCACTTAAGAGCTCTTTGATTGGGTAACAGATGCACTGTGAATCATGAATCTGGTCCTTTGTTTTGCTCTTTTTTTTATCTGAAAGCATTGATAGACAAGGAAGAGCATGGACATTTCACAGAAAGGAACTCTATGGTCTAATGGTTGTTTTAAGTCTCTTGCCTGTTTGATGGATGCATACTCCCAAACCTAAAATGAGTTTACTTCAGGGGACATGATTTTCTCTCCTAAGAAAATGTATCAAATATCTGTCTGAACTCTAGTAACATTAGCTAAGATGTGACCCCCAGCTGTAACCTCAGCAGCTGGAAAATGGGTGATCATGCACTCTTGATACACTTACAAAAAAAGTTGCTATTTCTAGAACCTTAAAAGGGTTCTTCGGCTGTCTCCATAGGAGAACCCTTTGAAGAACCCTTTTTGGTTCCAGGTAGAACCATTGAGTCCATGTAGAACACTTTCTACAGAGGGTTCTACATGGAACTCAAAAGGGTTCTACCTGGAACCCAAAAGGGTTCTACCTAGAACTAAAAAGTGTTCTCCCATGGGGACAGCCGAATAACCCTTTTGGAACACTTTTTTCTAAGATTGTAGGGAAGTGGTTCTCAACCTTTTTGGGTTATGCTAATCACATGTTGCTCTGCCCAGAGTACCCTTGATGTTGGAGGTACCCCCTGTGGATGGACCATCTCTGAGAGCAGGCTGGAGAGAGTGGACCTGCTGACCCCTGGTGATTGGCCCCTCACTCTCAAACCCACAGAACGATCTGGAAGCATTCATATCATCTGAAGAACCACAGACCACATCCATATGCCAATCAGGCCTTTCACTGTGTAGAAAAGAGATGCCTTATCGACATGATTGGATTTGTTCAATTCAATTGTATTACAGGGTTACAAAGTCATGTATGACAACATTTCCAGAAATGAGTGAGTGAATGAGTGAGTGAGTGAAGAACATTCAACTTTAAAGACAGCGAAACATAAATAATCACAAGTATACCCTATTCTTTCAACAAAAAAACGGTAATTCCAGTGATTGGATGAAAAAAAAGAAGATTAAAATGAAACATTATTCTTCAAAAATCAAGTGGCACATTTCCTTAGTTGACAGGAGCAATGAGCATCAGAAAATAAATCAGATTACACTAGTCCCTGCTCTGTAACTGCTCTTACACAACTTTACCTACATCCCCATCTAGTGGAGACCAGGAGAAATGACTTCAACAATCATACTGTAACTGAAAGATTCGAGACAAGCAGATATTGTGTCATAAGGAAGAAATTATGAAAAACAGATTAAGTTAAATTCAAGAGTTGGGAAATAACTGATACATGTGTCAAAATAACATAATTACAGACATTGTGACAGTGACAGACAGTGTTTCAAAACAACAGAGATTCTGGGAAACTGGGCCCGTACCCACAAAGCAGCTCATAGTAGGAGTGCTGATCTGGGATCAGGTCCTTCCTGTCCATAAATATCCCTGTCCATAGTGATCTAAACGGGAAAACAGGTCATAGGTCAGTACTCCTGTTCTGAGATGTTTTATGGATACAGGCACAGACCACCAGCTCGAGCCTTACATCCTATGGGCATCAAGGACCCGGACCAGTACCAGGATCTTATAGGAGGACATTTGGTCAAGATGTATTCTTTCTGCTATTCTCAGCTGCTTTTCATTTGTCCAGGAGGATAACCAGGGGAAGTTTAACCTCTGGGTCTTTGGCCATTGGGATGTCACCAGTGACCTTAATGGAGTAGAGAATAGAGAGATGAATGTTGATATTTGAGACATTGATTTGCAGTCTATTTCTAGAGTTTTTGAGGTTACATTTTCGTTCAATTTCAACATCTCAAAGATCTCATAATGGTGTAATTTACACAGTGAATTTCTAAATACGTTTTTATGAGAATTGCATTGCATTCCCTTCACACTAAAGCACAAAACACGCTCTCTTTCTCTAACCTTATTCAAAGCGGTGGACTAAAAAGTGATTTGAATTAAACAAAACACAAGAGGTGCTGCTGCAAAACCGGTCGGTCTGCTGTCTGATCACTTTAAAATGCTTGGGTACACTCAAGCATGATGGTGCTGGATCACATTACTACTCCCATCACAGTTATCACACGCATATGGAGAAGTTCATGTGAAAGAATGTCACCTCACTTAAGCAGCATCAAATAATGTTCTATCCTTCTTTTCTCTTGAATTCAGAGCATAAAACTCTCATCATAATATACCTTCATTGTGTAACTTCAGTATCGATCAGTCTAGGAGGTTCCTAGATGGTATGAGGCAGACGGTTATGATAACATATCTTGTAATGCCACTGCCAGTTGTGGGTGTACCTGGTATAAACACACCTTTGTATGAGAGAAACGGAAACGATAACACAACAAGTCCATTGATTAAAATAAACACCGTACCCTCAGTCTTGGAACGATCATATCGGATTTGGACAGAAAGGTGAACTCAACGTTGACTTTGCATGTCATCCTCAATGACCTTGTCAACTTTGCCTTCAAACTGTAGGTGATTTTGCAGAATTTTGATGAAAGATGAAGGCATTTCTCTGAGAGGAAAAACATAATTATTACAGTAATACTGATTTTTATTCTGTTAAAACACATTGTGTATGAAATGTTTCTAAATACCTCCACATCATTTGTTGGATGGAACACAAATTAAGTTGGAATCTGGAAAGTAAAAGGGAACACATATCAGAGCCTGGAAAACAGTGAACACATTAAATGTACTGACATGTTGTATTACCATCTTAACATGACACATCCTGATCAAAATCTATTGTCAAATTGATGTCATTAAATCTCAAGGAAAATCTCATCATATCTCACCATAGTAGGCACAAAATACCATCATAAATCTGCTTGTTAATTTCTGATCATTTACTATTTATGAAAGTAATCAAAATAAGAGGTAGGCTCCAAATATACACTCCATCCGTTTTTCCTTCCTGCAACAATATTTGCTCAAGACTGAAAAATTCCTTCTTGCTACTGAACTTAGTAAATTTATTTTGATGTTCGTGCCGTTCCACCTTGGCTTTACCTATTGCCTTGACAACAAGAGACTTGACTGTATTCATTTAATGTGTTGTAGTCAACAACGCAAGAGTATGGTTGTTCAGGTTCAGAGCAGACCATTCAAATGATGTCCAGTGGGATTCAAAGTTGCTAAGGAGACTCTCCTATATGCAAGGGATAATCACCAAGGGGTTATGCGTTCTATGGAATATATGAACTTTGTGGAAGGCAGTGGAGACTCATCAGAGGAGGAATGGGAGGACCATCCTCCTCAGTGAATTTTCTTAAAAATATACAGTACTGTGCAAGTTTGTCAGGTGTGAAAAAATGCTGTAAAGTAAGAATGCTTTCAAAAATAGACATGTTAATAGTTTATATTTATCAATTAACAAAATGCAAAGTGAGTAAACAGAAGAAAAATCTTTATCAAATCAATATTTGGTGTGACCACCCTTTGCCTTCAAAACAGCATCAATTCTTCTAGGTACACTTGCACACAGTTTTTGAAGGAACTTGGCAGGTAGGTTGGCCCAAACATCTTGGAGAACTAACCATAGTTCTTCTGTGGATTTAGGCAGCCTCAGGTGCTTCTCTCTCTTCATGTAATCCCAGACAGACTCTATGATGTTGAGATCAGGGCTCTGTGGGGGCCATACCATCACTTCCAGGACTCTTTGTTCTTCTTTACACTGAAGATAGTTCTTAATGACTTTCGCTGTATGTTTAGGGTCGTTGTCATGCTGCAGAATACATTTGGGGCCAATCAGATGCTTCCCTGATGGTATTGCATGATGGATAAGTATCTGCCTGTACTTCTCAATTCTGACCAAATCCCCAACTCCATTTGCAGAAATGCAGCCTCAAACCTCCACCATGCTTCACTGTTGCCTGCAGACACTCATTCGTGTACCGCTCTCCAGCCCTTCAGCGAACAAACTGCCACAGACAAATATTTTGACTCATCAATCCAGAGCACCTGCTGCCATTTTTCTGCACCCCAGTTCCTGTGTTTTCGTGCATAGTTGAGTCGCTTTGCCTTGTTTCCACGTCGGAGGTATGGCTTTTTGGCCGCAAGTCTTCCATGAAGGCCACTTCTGACCAGACTTCTCCGGACTGTTTTCTGCCAATTCTGAGCTGATGGCACTGCTAGACATCTTCCGAATGTGAAGGGAATTAAGCATGATGTGTCTTTCATCTGCTGCAGTAAGTTTCCTTGGCCGACCACTGCGTCTACGGTCCTCAACGTTGCCCGTTTCTTTGTGCTTCTTCAAAAGAGCTTAGACAGCACATCTGGAAACCCCTGTCTGCCTTGAAATGAATTTCTGCCTGGGAAAGATGCTGATGCAGTTTAACTACCTTGTGTCTTGTTGCTGTGCTCAGTCTTGCCATGGTGTATGACATTTGAC
Source organism: Hucho hucho (assembly GCA_003317085.1). NCBI lineage: Eukaryota > Metazoa > Chordata > Actinopteri > Salmoniformes > Salmonidae > Hucho > Hucho hucho. Next base: position 7,828 of record QNTS01003725.1, on the reverse strand, counting down.
AGTAAACTGTCTTCAGCAACCTCACCTTGTTAGCTGAGTTTGGCTGTTCCTCACCCAGTTGTATTCATCCTACACAGCTGTTTCTGTTTCAGTTAATGATTGTGTTTCAACCTACATTTTGAATTGATGATCATTAGCACCTGTTTGGTATAATTGTTTAATCATACACCTGACTATATGCCTACAAAATCCCAGACTTTGTACAAGTGTACTTACAAGAATTGATGCTGTTTTGAAGCCAAAGGGTGGTCACACCAAACATGGATTTGATTTAGATTTTTCTTCTGTTTACTCACTTTGCATTTAGTTAATTGACAAATATAATCTATTAACATGTCTATTTTTGAAAGCATTCTTACTTTACAGCATTTTTTTACACCTGCCTAAAACCTTTGCACAGTGCTGTATATTTCTAAACATTTAAAAAGTTATCCTTTTAGATAAAACTATACCAAATATAATCACGTCACCAAATAATTGATTAAAACACACTATTTTGCAAAGGTCTACAGTAGCCTACACAGCCCTCTGTAGGGTAGCACAATGGTGTAGTCAGAGGACAGCTAGCTTCAGTTCTCCTCTGAGTACATTGACTTCAATACAAAACCTAGGAGGCTCATGGTTCTCATCCCTTCCATAGATTTACACAGTAATTATGACAACTTCAGGAGGACATCCTCCAACATATCAGAGGAAATGTAAGTGTAGGAAAGGATGAAACAGCGTCTGTGCCACCAGTAAGTACAGATAGTAGTATAAATCCCCTCGCACAGTCCCCGCAGCCGGACAATTTTCTCATGGCTTCTGGAAGGAAATGCTGTAGCAATGCTCAACCGCTGTCGCTCATTCAGCCCGACAGAAATTTTCAACCGGTTCTCCCCATTAAGCAGCGGGTCGGAGTCAGAGGCCGAGCCTTCTCTGGTCTCTACCCCTCCCGTTACGGGGTCTGAGACGCCGAGGCCTCCCACCATTAGCTCTGACAAATTGAAAACTCTAGTCATTGACGACTCCATTACTCGCAGTATTAGACTTAAAATGAATCATCCAACGATCATACACTGTTTACCAGGGGGCAGGGCTACCGACGTTAAGGCTAATCTGAAGATGGTGCTGGCTAAAGCTAAAACTGGCGAGTGTAGAGAGTATAGAGATATTGTTATCCACGTCGGCACCAACGATGTTAGGATGAAACAGTCAGAGGTCACCAAGCGCAACATAGCTTCAGTGTGTAAATCAGCTAGAAAGATGTGTCGGCATCGAGTAATTGTCTCTGGCCCCCTCCCAGTTAGGGGGAGTGATGAGCTCTACAGCAGAGTCTCACAACTCAATCGCTGGTTGAAAACTGTTTTCTGCCCCACGCAAAATATAGACTTTGTAGATAACTGGCCCTCTTTCTGAGACTTACCCACAAACAGGACCAAGCCTGGCCTGTTGAGGAGTGACGGACTCCATCCTAGCTGGAGGGGTGCTCTCATCTTATCTACGAACATAGACAGGGCTCTAACTCCTCTAGCTTCACAATGAGATAGGGTGCAGGCCAGGCAGCAGGCTGTTAGCCAGCCTGCCAGCTTAGTGGAGTCTGCCACTAGCACAGTCAGTGTAGTCAGCTCAGCTATCTCTATTGAGACTGTGTCTGTGCCTCGACCTAGGTTGGGCAAAACTAAACATGGCGGTGTTCGCCTTAGCAATCTCACTAGAATAAAGACCTCCTCCATTGCTGCCATTATTGAAAGAGATTGTGATACCTCACATCTCAAAATGGGGCTACTTAATGTTAGATCCCTCACTTCCAAGGCAGTTCTAGTCAATGAACTAATCACTGATCATAATCTTGATGTGATTGGCCTGACTGAAACATGGCTTAAGCCTGATGAATTTATTGTGTTAAATGAGGCCTCACCTCCTGGTTACACTAGTGACCATATCCCCCGCGCATCCCGCAAAGGCGGAGGTGTTGCTAACATTTACGATAGCAAATTTCTATTTACAAAAAACAAAAAAACGACGTTTTCGTCTTTTGAGCTTCTAGTCATGAAATCTATGCAGCCTACTCAATCACTTTTTATAGCTACTGTTTACAGGCCTCCTGGGCCATATACAACGTTCCTCACTGAGTTCCCTGAATTCCTATCGGACCTTGTAGTCATGGCAGACAATATTC